>JASAMX010012128.1:0-10632 GCA_030248175.1 Microlaimidae sp. YZB2_3
CCCCACCCTGCCCCCTCCCCTTTCTCATCTATGTCGTTGTTTTATTTTGAAGAAAAAAATAATAAGTAAGTATGACTATTGTAGGTCAAAAAGCCCTTTTTATTTATTTGTGAGGTTTTTATTGCTGAAAATACTTATTTCGGACTTGAAATTCCCAAGTTTTAAGATTAGTTAGAAGAATTCATTTACCCCGAAAAATGGGGGAGTTAAGCGTTCCCCCCTTTATTTCTGAGTGGGTGGTTAAACCTCTTTTCCCAAAATGGAAGGGGAAGTTAACCCCCAACTCCACTATGCCAATGTATGAATCTTTGCACAGATTATTTCCATAGGTGAACACGGTCAAAAAGCAATAGGGGAATGTTTATCCCGGGTAAATGACATTTTAAAATCAAGGAGGGGGTCCTAGGGGGAGTCGAACCACCCCCCTCTAACTTTTTAGGGGGTGCATAGAAGAGAAAGGGGGGGCAGGGTGGGGTCCACCCCCCCCTAGCCTCAAAATTTTGGGACCCCCCTAGACAAAAATCTAGGGTGGCCCTCCTCCCCCCAAATTTCCGAATTTTTTACCCCTGAGCCCCCCTAGATTTTAAAATCTGACCCCCCTCACCCCTCGGGAAAATCTTAGGTACTTTTTTTATACTAAATTTTCTTCCAAAAACGTGAATTTTCATCACATATTCATGCTTTTACACCCTTTTTATACTAAAATATCGCTTTTTATTCAATAAAAATGTGGTATTATCCTAAAAAAGAACAATTATTAAAGTTATTATATTTTAAAACTGTTTTGCTTAAAACCGGACCCCACCTGACCCCCTCTAGATTTCTAAATTTCGCACCCCGGGTCGACCTCCCTCCTAAAAAGCTAGGGGGGTCCGGGTCGGGACCCCCCTGTGACCCCCCCTCCTAGAATTCAAAATTCGATTTACCCCGGGTAACCACACCCCCCTAGCTTTCCCGACCGTTCTCATCTATGGGAGGTCGACCGGGGTGGAAGATTTTGAAACCCAGGGATAAAAAAAAAATTCATAAATTTGGGGAGAGGGGAGGGCCCCCCTGGATTTTTTTCTAGGGGGGCCCCAAAATTTCGAGGCTAGGGGCAGTGGACCCCACCCTAACCCTCTTGTTCATCTATAATTATTTCTATAGTTTAAAATTTTAAAAAAATATATAAAAAATGCAATAACGCACCCACGATTCCCGGAAAACCTCCGTGTGGCAACATTTGAAATTCTTGTTTTGCCCTCTGCACTTCTGCTGCGGTGTTTGGGAAGTGGACGAATTCGTTCAAATGTCTGCAAAGCGCTGTTGCCACTTCAGGAACAAAGCGTGAAACAGAACTTTGAGACATTTGACAGAATTCTCCAGCATCCCGTTGGATGTTGCCGGCAGCAAACAATCGAAGTACAGAGAAAGTCTTTTGTAGCGGGGTCACCGGGTTGCATCTATTAGTTGCGCCTAAAATTATGTGATCTCGATTATAAAAATTTGTATGTCACTCAGTATTCTGTTCAAACGGTTGCGCTGTAATCAGGGTTTCATTTCATTTTGGAAGCAGGGTGATCAGGGAGGAAAATACTAACCCAAAAGTAGCCTGTGCTCCTCCCCCCCCCCTCCTCACAGTTTCTAGGGGGACGAGGCAAGAGCTCCTAGCGGGGTTAAGGGGCTGAACTTTGTGTAAGGGGGTTCAGCAGGGTCCTTCTTTTTTTAGCACTGCGATTATCTTTGCACAGCAAAAAAGGACACTTTGCGGAAATTTCCCTTTCCTGGAAAATTTTTCGCAAAAATTTTGTGAACGATTAGACATTGTCTTGTGTTTTTTTTCTTGATACTATTACTTTATTATTTATTTTTGCTATTAGGTTTTTTACTATTTAAATGCATCAAAAAAGTGTCTAAATTACAGACCTGTGCACGGTCTAAAAATGCCCCCCGTTTTTATGCCCCACCGCCAAAAAATAAAAAAGTACCCTAAAATTATGACGCCATTTTTGACCTATGATGTCGCCATAATCGCGATTTTTTTGCAGTTTTTAGCCTATTTTAATGTATTGTAAGCCATTTTAGACCTTTTTTACCTTATTTTCGCTTTTTTTGTCCCTTTTTTTCCCTTTTCCCTTCTTTTTTCTCTTTGGTTTCTCTTTTTTTTTGTTTTCCCTCTGCTTGCTTGCTTGCTCTGTTTTATTGACCTTCCGTTTCAAAACAGTTGCCCCCCGTGCCCCCCATTTCGGAATTGCCCCTCCCTCCCTTTTAAACACCGGGAGGGCAGTACAGGTTTGAAATTAAATTTCTAAAATTTGTTTGTTCTTCCAAAATTCAAAGAAGCGTTAGGGTCTCCACTCTCCACTTCACAAAAAAATCCTGCTTAGCCAAAAGTTTTGGGGAGGGTAGCAGTCGCAGGTGAGCACGGTCGCGGCAGCAAGGGGGTAGTTGGATATTCGGGAGGAGGGAGGGGCCCTAGATTTTCGTCTGGGGTGAGCGAAATTTCAGTGCTGGGGGGGTGGACGTAGACCACACCCTACAGACCCTGCCTCTCCCTGTGTCACATATAGTAGTTGCGATGTTGTCATAGCTGGAATAATGGTGGAGGGGCCGTCGCCCCACCTTCTTCAGAAATTTTGCTAAGCCGGATTTTTTTCTTAAAGGTGTGGTATTTATGTACAGACATGTGCACTGCCCCCCCCCCGGGTTAAAACGGGAGGGGGGCAATTCTAAAACGGGGGGGCACGGAGGGGCAACTTTTTTTAAACGTGGGGGGGGGGCAATAAAACGGGGGGGCAAGCAGGGAAGAAAGAAAAAAAAAGAGAAAAAAAAAGGAAAAAAAAAGAGAAAAAAAGAAGGGAAAAGTGAAAAAAGGGACAAAAAAAAGCGGAAATAAGGTAAAAATAAGTTTAAAATGGCTTAAAATGCATTTAAATATGCTAAAAACTGCAAAAATTTCGCAATGATGGCGTCATAATAGGTCAAAAATAGCGCTATAATTTTAGGGTACTTTTTCATTTTTGGGCGGGGGAAGGGCAATAAAACGGGGGCAAATCCTCCAATAAAACGGGGGGGGCATTTTCAGACTGTGCACAGGTCTGTATGTATGATATCCAAAGCGTCTTTCACAGAATGTTGCACTGGGGCAAGGTAGTAACCACACATGGGCACGGAGGGGGCTGGAGGGGGGTTAACCCCCCCCCAAATTTTGAGAAGGGAGGTTTAACCCCCCCCCAATCAGAAGTGGGGGGGGAGAAAAAGTTAACCCCCCTCAATTTTGGAAAAATGAAGAAAAAAATTGTCTTTAAAATGACTTCTAACTGCCTCCAAACTTAAGTTTCGAGGTCAAAATGAATGTTTTAAGCAATAAAAAGCTAAAAAAATGCAATAAAAAGGCCTTTGTGACCTAAAACTAGCATATTTTTACCTATTTTTTCTTTAAAATCGAAAAACTATATGGGTAAAATGCACTCCAGAAAAAAAAACGATAATGGGGATTTTGCGTTTCTCGGATTTTAACCTCTCCCCCCTAATTTAAGGTTTAACCCCCCCCCCACTCCGGACCAACTTGCCCATGTATGGTAGTAACATTAGTAAATATAGGTGGGCAGCCTCTCTGATTCTGGGGGCTATACCCCACAAGGAAATTTTGGAGGGGGTGTTCAAAAAATTAAGATATAAATGCCCCAAGTAACATATTTTAAGCGTTTTCAGTACTGGAGGGATTCCAAAATTTTAGGGATAGGGAGGGGGGATTCGAAGTACCCTTAAAGTTTAGGGAAATGGGGGACAGTATTGTATAACCAACCCCCTACCTGCCTATCTGTTTAGAGATACTTTTCAGCTTGTGATATATAACCTTGTATAACTTAACGACTAGGTGGAGTACTTTAAGTAGGCGTTTATAATTATACTTATTTTACAATAACGCTTTCAAAAACTATAATGTTACTATATATTACCAAAAATATATAAAAAACAAAAATATTCAAAAAAAAAAAAGAAAGAACACCAAACCCACAAGAAAGAGCCCACACACAAGCGGCCACCACACCACCCAAAACCGCACCATATTACTAAAGCAAGCTTACTTCTAATTTCTGCTTCAATGAGGTTAGTGACAAACACCAGTCCCTCGGCATCGAATCTGCAACGCTTGTACAGAGCGTGGTCGTCAAAAATTTCCAGGGGATTTGTTCGATCTCGAAGAACACGCCCCGGACCTTCATTATTTTCATTAGCTGCTACTAAATTAATTATTCGACGAGCCATGTTTTAAGTTTTTAAATTAGATCGTAAGAAATTGAGAGAAAAAAAACTTTTTATACTTTTTCTACCCATTCGTCACAACCTTAAAACTTGGCACAACTACAAATGTATTTGTTTTAAATGATTTGCATGTCGAAAAAAGTAATGCATGTGTGTCCGGGTTATTAGGAATCACGGGGCATCAAAGAGACCGGCAAAAGCTTTAAATTTGCATAATTATGACAATACAAATATAAACTGTTATATAAAAATACAACAAACAGAATCACAGCGCACCACACAAATATCACAACGTAAATATAGTATCACAAGTGAACCCCACGAGCACTACCCCCAGGGGTTTTATTTCAAAATTCAAAATTTTAAAACGGGGGAAGACAATTCCAAAACGGGGGCAAGCATTGGGCAAAAGAACGAAAAAAAGGAGAAAACAAGAGAAAAAAAAACGAAATTAAGACAAAAATAGGTCTTAAATTAGCTTGAAATCCCTTGAAATAGGCTAAAAACTGCAAAAATTTCGCGATGGTGGGGTCATTATAGACGCCATTATATATGACGCCATAATTTTTGGGTATTTTTTCATTTTTGCCCGGGGGGGCAATAGAACAAGGGAGGGCAAATCCTCCAATAAAGCGGGGGAGTGGCATCATAGGTGAGCACGGTCGGGGAAGCTAGGAGGGGTGGTTACCCGGGTAAATCGAATTTTGAATTCTAGGAGGGGGGTCCGGGCCCTATCCCCTAGCTTTTTAGGGGGGGTCGACCATGGGTGCGAAATTTTGAAATCTAGAGGGGGGTCAAGTGGGGTTTTGGTGTCCAAAGCAAAACAGGTTTAAACCATAATAACTTTAATAATTGTTCTTTTTATAGGATAATACTACATTTTATTGAATAAAAAGCCATATTCATGTATTAAAGGGTGTAAAAGCATGAATATGTGATGAAAATTCACGTTTTTGGAAGAAAATTTAGTATAAAAAAGGTACCTAAAATTTTCCCCAGGGGGAAAGGGGGGTCAGATTTCAAAATCTAGAGAGGGGTCAGGGGTAAAAAATTTGGAAATTTGGAGGTAGGGGGGCCCCTAGATTTTTGTCTAGGGGGGGTCCCGAAATTTCGAGGCTAGGGGGGTGGACCCCACCCTGCCCCCCCCCCTTTCTCACCTATGAGGGGCATTCTCAGACCGTGCACAGGTCTACAACCCAGGGACGTACGCAGCCCAGTATTTTATTTTAAGAAGGGGGGCGAATTTCAGTACAAAAGTAATTTCGGGGTGCCCCCCTAATTTTTAAAAAGGGTCAAAAAGCAGAATTAAACGTAGATAAAGCTGTATAATACACTGCTTTTGGCGTCAGGTGTTTTTGGTCAGGTCCGCTAGGGTGGGTCCACCCCCGGGTGGAAGGCCCAAATTTTTAGGGGGGTCCAGACCGGACCCCCCTGACTTTTTAGAGGAAGTCGACCCGGGATGCGAGATTTCAATTTAAGGGGGGTAAGAGGGGTTCGATTTTTAAACAAAATTTTTTTAAATCAATAATTTAAGCGTTTTAGGTGTAAAATTGAATTTTATATACTAAAACAGCCTTTTTAGGCTTAAAAAGTGTATTTTTTAACTAAAAAACCGTGTTTTTGACAGTAAATAAAAAATTATACTTGTAAATTGGTCGGAAGGGGGGGGAAGGGGGTCAGCCTCGCTAGGGGGAAGGGGGTAGGTCGGACCGCTCTTGAGTTTGGGGAGGAGGAGGGGGGGGGCCCTGGTTTTTTTCGAGGAGGGGTCCAAAATTTTGCCTCTAAGGGGGGGGGGGGGGACCCCTCGCCCCCCCCCCCCTCAAAACACCTATGTTTTGCGTAATAACCAATTATCATAGGTGAGAAAGAGAGGGGGCAGGATGGGGTCCACCCCATCCTAGCCTTAAAATTTTGGGACCACCCCCTGAGACGAAAATATAGGGCTCCTCTCTCCATCAGATTTTCAAAATTTTCACCCCCGACTCTTCTAGAATTTAAAATCTGACCCTCCTTTTCCCCCGTGAGAAAATGTCAGGTGCGTTTTTTATATTTAATTTTCTCCCAAAAACGGGAATTTTTAACACATACATATTCATGTTTTTACACCCTTTTTACACCAGAATATAGCTTTTTATTCAATAAAATGTAGAAAGAGAACAATTATTAGAGTTATTATTAGACCTGTGGACGGTCTAAAAATGCCCCCCACTCTATTGGAGGATTTGTCCCCCCCCCCCCCCGTTTTATTGCTCGTGCCCCCACCCCGCCGCAGAAAAATGAAAAAAATACCGAAAAATTAGGACTGCAGTTTTTTACCTATTATGACGCTATTATCGCGAAATTTTTTAAACCATAATACAGACCTGTGCACTGCCCCCCGGGGTTTTATTGGGGAGAGGAGTGGCATATTTTTCGGTGGTTTATTTCAAAATTGGGGGTGGCACGGAGGGCAACTTTTTTGAAACGGGGGGGGGAGCAGGGAAGAAACAAAAAAAGGAGAAAAAAGAAGAAGAAAGGAAAAAAGGGACAAAAAAATGCGAAAATAAGGTAAAAATAGGTCTAAAATGGCTTAAAATGCATTAAAATAGGCTAAAAACTACAAAAATTTCGCGATAATAGCGTCATAATAGGTAAAAAACTGCCGTCATAATTTTTCGGTTTTTTTTTCATTTTTCTGCGGCGGGGTGGGGGCACGAGCAATAAAACGGGGGGGGGACAAATCCTCCAATAGAGTGGGGGGCATTTTTAGACCGTCCACAGGTCTAATAATAACTCTAATAATTGTTCTCTTTCTACATTTTATTGAATAAAAAGCTATATTCTGGTGTAAAAAGGGTGTAAAAACATGAATATGTATGTGTTAAAAATTCCCGTTTTTGGGAGAAAATTAAATATAAAAAACGCACCTGACATTTTCTCACGGGGGAAAAGGAGGGTCAGATTTCAAATTCTAGAAGAGTCGGGGGTGAAAATTTTGAAAATCTGATGGAGAGAGGAGCCCTATATTTTCGTCTCAGGGGGTGGTCCCAAAATTTTAAGGCTAGGATGGGGTGGACCCCATCCTGCCCCCTCTCTTTCTCACCTATGATAATTGGTTATTACGCAAAACATAGGTGTTTTGAGGGGGGGGGAAGAGGGGTCACCCCCCCCTTAGAGGCAAAATTTTGGACCCCTCCTCGAAAAAAACCAGGGCCCCCCCCTCCTCCTCCCCAAACTCAAGAGCGGTCCGACCTACCCCCTTCCCCCTAGCGAGGCTGACCCCCTTCCCCCCCCTTCCGACCAATTTACAAGTATAATTTTTTATTTACTGTCAAAAACACGGTTTTTTAGTTAAAAATTACACTTTTTAAGCCTACAAAGGCTGTTTTAGTATATAAAATTCAATTTTACACCTAAAACGCTTAAATTATTGATTTGAAAAAATTTTGTTTAAAAATCGGACCCCTCTTACCCCCCTTAAATTGAAATCTCGCATCCCGGGTCGACTTCCTCTAAAAAGTCAGGGGGGTCCGGTCTGGACCCCCCTAAAAAATTTGGGCCTTCCACCCGGGGGTGGACCCACCCTAGCGGACCTGACCAAAAAAACCTGACGCCAAAAGCAGTGTATTATACAGCTTTATCTACGTTTAATTCTGCTTTTTGACCCTTTTTAAAAATTAGGGGGGCACCCCGAAATTACTTTTGTACTGAAATTCGCCCCCCCCCCTTCTTAAAATAAAATGCTGGGCTGCGTACGTCCCTGGGTTGTAGACCTGTGCACGGTCTGAAAATGCCCCTCATAGGTGAGAAAGGGGGGGGGGCAGGGTGGGGCCACCCCCCTAGCCTCGAAATTTCGGGACCCCCCCTAGACAAAAATCTAGGGGCCCCCCTACCCCCAAATTTCCGAATTTTTTACCCCTGACCCCCCTCTAGATTTTGAAATCTGACCCCCCTTTCCCCCTCGGGAAAATTTTAGGTACCTTTTTTATACTAAATTTTCTTCCAAAAACGTGAATTTTCATCACATATTCATGCTTTTACACCCTTTAATACATGAATATGGCTTTTTATTCAATAAAATGTAGTATTATCCTATAAAAAGAACAATTATTAAAGTTATTATGGTTTAAACCTGTTTTGCTTTGGACACCAAAACCCCACTTGACCCCCCTCTAGATTTCAAAATTTCGCACCCCTGGTCGACCCCCCCTAAAAAGCTAGGGGGGGGGCCCGGACCCCCCTCCTAGAATTCAAAATTCGATTTACCCCGGGTAACCACCCCCCTAGCTTCCCCGACCGTGCTCACCTATGATGCCCCTCCCCCGCTTTATTGGAGGATTTGCCCTCCCTTGTTCTATTGCCCCCCCGGGCAAAAATGAAAAAATACCCAAAAATTATGGCGTCATATATAATGGCGTCTATAATGACCCCACCATCGCGAAATTTTTGCAGTTTTTAGCCTATTTCAAGGGATTTCAAGCTAATTTAAGACCTATTTTTGTCTTAATTTCGTTTTTTTTCTCTTGTTTTCTCCTTTTTTTCGTTTTTTTGCCCAATGCTTGCCCCCATTTTGGAATTGTCTTCCCCCGTTTTAAAATTTTGAATTTTGAAATAAAACCCCTGGGGGTAGTGCTCGTGGGGTTCACTTGTGATACTATATTTACGTTGTGATATTTGTGTGGCGCGCTGTGATTCTGTTTGTTGTATTTTTATATAACAGTTTATATTTGTATTGTCATAATTATGCAAATTTAAAGCTTTTGCCGGTCTCTTTGATGCCCTGTGATTCCTAATAACCCGGACACACATGCATTACTTTTTTCGACATGCAAATCATTTAAAACAAATACATTTGTAGTTGTGCCAAGTTTTAAGGTTGTGACCAATGGGTAGAAAAATTATAAAAAGTTTTTTTTTCTCTCAATTTCTTACGATCTAATTTAAAAACTTAAAACATGGCTCGTTGAATAATTAATTTAGTAGCAGCTAATGAAAATAATGAAGGTCCGGGGCGTGTTCTTCGAGATCGAACAAATCCCCTGGAAATTTTTGACGACCACGCTCTGTACAAGCGTTGCAGATTCGATGCCGAGGGACTGGTGTTTGTCACTAACCTCATTGAAGCAGAAATTAGAAGTAAGCTTGCTTTAGTAATATATAGTAACATTATAGTTTTTGAAAGCGTTATTGTAAAATAAGTATAATTATAAACGCCTACTTAAAGTACTCCACCTAGTCGTTAAGTTATACAAGGTTATATATCACAAGCTGAAAAGTATCTCTAAACAGATAGGCAGGTAGGGGGTTGGTTATACAATACTGTCCCCCATTTCCCTAAACTTTAAGGGTACTTCGAATCCCCCCTCCCTATCCCTAAAATTTTGGAATCCCTCCAGTACTGAAAACGCTTAAAATATGTTACTTGGGGCATTTATATCTTAATTTTTTGAACACCCCCTCCAAAATTTCCTTGTGGGGTATAGCCCCCAGAATCAGAGAGGCTGCCCACCTATATTTACTAATGTTACTACCATACATGGGCAAGTTGGTCCGGAGTGGGGGGGGGGTTAAACCTTTAAATTAGGGGGAGAGGTTAAAAATTGAGAAATGCAAAATCCCCATATCGTTTTTTTTTTGGAGTGCAATCTACCCATATAGTTTTTCAATTTTAAAGAGAAAAATAGGTAAAAATATGCTAGTTTTAGGTCAAAAAGCCTTTTTATTGCATTTTTTACATTTTATTGTTTAAAACATTCATTTTAACCTCAAAACTTAAGTTTGGAGAGGCAGTTAGAAGTACACTTTTAAACACATTTTTTTTCTTCATTTTCCAAAATTGAGGGGGGTTAATTTTTTCTCCCCCACTTCTGATTGGGGGGGGAGTTAAACCTCCCTTCTCAAAATTTGGGGGGAGTTAACCCCCCCCAACCCCCCCCGTGCCCATGTATGGTCTTGAGTATAAAAAAGGGGATAGAGTGTGAGGTCCACCCACTCCACCTAGCCTTAAAATTTTTCCCTCTTAAAAACAAATCCAGGTGCCTCCCTCCCAAATTTCCAATTTTTCACACACAACAAGACAGGTGGAGTACGCAGTAGAGGAGATGGAACTTCTATGCAGATCTCCCCCCACAGCGCACTCTCTGCTTCGGACAACTGTACGGGATGTGCGATCATGTAAGACGGTGGTTTCAGACCTGTGCACGGTGTGAAAATGCTCCTGCCCGTTTTATTGGAGGATTTGCCCCCACCCCTTTTATTGCCCCTCACCAAAAAATAAAAAAGTACCCTAAAATTATGATGCCATTTTTGACCTATGATGACATCATCATAGCAATTTTTTTTTGCAGTTTTTAGCCTATTTCAAAGTTTTTTAAGCCATTTCAGACCTATTTTTACCTTATTTCC
>JASAMX010012129.1:0-11579 GCA_030248175.1 Microlaimidae sp. YZB2_3
ACTAGCTGTAGTGCTGACAGGGGCTACTTGTTCCTTCAAAACAATGTGTAAACATTGTAACAGTAGGTGTCTCTAAAGCTTTGTTATGATAATTGAATAGTGTCTTGAAAAAATACCTTCTGCAAAATACCTTTTAGAAAAATATTTTCATGCGGTGCAGTGATTTTTTTGTTAAGGACGGCAGTGATTTTATGAAGTTAGCCCAACCTTTTTATTTCTTCACTTTGTGTTTTTAGCAAAAAAAATTGAGGGTTTTTGTTCGAAAAACGCAATATTTCGACAAATACTGCACCAATTTCAACGATCAATGTATCAAAATAAAATAAAAAGTAGCCGCTTTCTTTAAGTGCACCTACTGATTAATTTTTCACGACCACAATTGTTGAAAATCGCCATTTTTGGGACTCAAAACTAACCACTGGAGATATTTTGTTGAAAAAATTTGTGTGGGCTATTGGGGACAGTGGTAAGGTTTTCACAAAAATATCAAAATCGAAAACAAAAAAATTGACTTCGCACCGCACCTTTAAGCTAAGAATTTAAAAGTTTTTCCAAAAATATTCTTTCCGACGTTATTTTGCGGAACGCATTTTTCCGTGCACCGTTTGAATCGAAGGTTTTGGCGAAATCTTTATACAGAGCATTTACTTTTTTTTAAACTTGACTGTTTTTACGCAGTCGTTAATAAAGCTTAAAGCAAGGTCTGGTTCACATCGAATTGACAATTGACAAAACGTTAACGTCACAACGACCAGTGGCAGCGAAATGCATAGAACTTGTTGTCACCTATATCACTTGTCACTTCGGTGTGACCAAGGCCTTAAAATCCGACTGATTTAAAAGAAAAATTAAACTTATCTGTTGATTTTAATTTTTTTCCTGGAAACAAAGTTGATTTTTTTGTATTGTATTGTATTGTATTGTATTTTATTTTGACTAAGCAGGGACACACATAAGCAATAGACACATTGCACTGATTTAAGAATAATGCTCTTTTTTAAAGATACTGAACGAAAATTATTAATCGTATGTTTTTGTATCGGTATTTCAAAAGCATCCTGTCAAACTTAATATTTCTCAGCGTTTTTGGTAAAATTACATAATTTTAGCTAAAGACAGTTTATTTGTATTGTTTTATCTTAATAAAATAATCAATTTTACCCAAACATTAATTAAATTCTGGCAACACTTTCTTACATATATAATGGATTGATAATTTTAAATTATAAATATCTTTCATGGGTCACATTTTTAACTTGGAAACTTAGCCAATATATTGTTTTATTTAAATTTTAATAATTCGTTTTCTAAAATTATTGCCCATATTATTACAAACTAAATGATAAAAAATATAGATTTACAACTTTAAATTTCACCTTAAATTTAAAAATTGGTTTACATTTTTTCATTAATTGGAACATATCAAACTCCAACCATATAAATCTACATATACTATTTATGATTAATTGCCCATAAATATTAGTATAGTACTTAAAGTTTTTACCATTATTATTATCTTATAACGATTTTTGTATATAAAAATTGGACTAAGAACTTCCTATAAATTCCTCAATTTTGTTTATAAAATTTGGCATATTAGAATAATTTTTTATAAATTTTGGGTATTTATACAATATAGTAAAGTAACCATGATTGCTTAATATAAGGGTATATTATAGAACAGTTATGTAAAAATGCTTTTATAGTTATTCATTTATATTAGTTACACTAATTAGATAACAAGTTGCACTAGTAATCGTAAGGTTATCATAATCATAATACTTTCAAATATAATTTTTCATTACATTATAATTTTATAATAGGTTTTCATTAATAGGAGAGAAGGCAAAACCCAAAAACAACCAAAAAAACCAAACAACCAAAAACAAAAACAAAGAAACCCCACAACCCAAAACACAACCAAACCACCAACCCACAAACAAAAAACCCAAAACCACAAACAAACCACACCCCCAACCAAAACACCCCAAAACCACCACAAAAAAACCCCAAACCCCCACCAAAACCCCCCAAACCCAAAAAAACCGCACCCAACAAACAAAACCAAACCACAAACAACCCAAAAAAACACCAAAAAAAAACAAACAAAAACAAAACACCAAAAAAAAACAAAAAAAAAAAAAAAAAACAAAAAAAAACCAAAAAAAAAAAAAAAAAAAAAAAAAAAAAAAAACAAAAAAAAAAAAACAAAAACAAAAAAAAAAAAAAAACAAAAAACCACAAAAACCCCTAATATAGTGCATTAATAAATCCAGCTCAAAAAAATTTAATTAGTCAAATTTCACATTTTAATATTCGGTATATCTGCTCTATTAATTATGTACCTATTCAAATTTGCATTTTTTCACATATTTATTAGCCTTCAAAAAATTTTTTTTTTACATTTATTTGTCTTTATGTAATACCTTATTTATAAATAGTAGCTACACCTTGCATCCTTCTAAACTTATGATTAACTATAAATTCATATTCGTTACTTACATACACATAGACGCAGAAAATACAACCATTGAGAGAGTACCTGAGAGGTAAACCAGAATAACAAAAGACCATCAGATGCTGCCGACCAACAGGTAAGCTACGCTTGTCTAATATTTGTTGTCTCATATAAGTCTTGTTTCCACATTTTTCACTAACTTTTGTTTCATGTTTAAAGCTTAAAGGGATGTTACTTACTGACGAGTCGCGCTTTCTTTAAGCTTTTTTGTGTTTAACTTAGTCTATATAAGTTTTGAAGCGATGAAATAGACTATTTAATGGTATATTGTCATGGGTGGCGCGGGAGCGCCACGGGGCGATTTGGCCCCGTGGCGCCGCGCCAACCATTATTAAAGAACGTGGGTAAATTTTGAAATTCAGAACCTTCTTCTTCTTCTTCTTCTTATTATTATTATTATTTCAACGCTCCATCTTTAAAAGTGATATTCCTCATTCGTTACTGATTGATCAAAAATAAACATGGGCTCATTAGAAAGGAGAAGGAATTACGCAACTTTTTTAGGAATCACTTTTTTCATTTAGGTCCTTGTTATCGATTTATTGATCAAAATAAAAAATTTGAAAAATACACAAATAAAAACTCCCAACCGCACAATAACAGCCTTTTGGCAACAATAAGGATTGTACAGAGCAGACAACCAACATCCCCTCATAGAAACCGCACAAAAAAGCAGACCGCTTTTAATTGGTGGCAGAAACGGAACCAGTTCCCAGCGCCATCTGCTTCAACCGCGCGAAAAACGGCGAAAACAACAGAGTACTTTTTTTAATTCTTGCATTACTGATGACAAAATTAATTCAAAGTTTTATTTATTAAAAAATAATAATAAGCGTCAGTGGCGCGAGAGCGCCACGCGCCGGTAATCATTGATGGTGTGGAGTGCCATACTGCAATTTAACCCACGGCACCGCCCCAACTATACTTAGAGAATGCGAGTAAATTTTGTAATTCATGTTCATCATCTTCTTATTATTTGGCGCACGGCGTCGCGCCAACTATATTTAGAGAACGTAGGTAAACTTTGTCTGGAGCGCACCTGCACCGCACTAACTATAATTAAACAACGTGGGTAAATTTTGTAATTTAAATTCATCTTCTTCTTCTTCTTATTTTTTATTTAGAAAAGTATATCTCGGCAACGGAATGATTATAAACATATGTCATTGCGCAGCTAAAACTATAGTTTATTAGGCTATTTTTTAAATTTAATTCAAAAAAAGGGGTAGACTAGCCTTGAAAAATGCTCTGAAAATAGAGCAGGAAAAAGGGGCGATTTTTCTCCGGGCGTATGTTTAGACAAAAAAGACTGTGGACTAGGCTGAGATGGACATTATGTGGACTATAGAAAATTCGCATTTGGTTTGGCCAGCTGCTCACTAAATAAAAATTTCTACTATATGATAATGATTTGTTTATACATTGATTTAATCACACAGCATTGTTGCATGTTTTTTTAGTTTGATGAAATGTCAATTAAAAAAATCATGCTCACAGCAATCTTTGACAAGTGCGAAATCGCCACTTTTTCAAATTTATAGTTGTGTTTTACACATACAAATATAACCTTCTAATTGAAAAAGTGGCGATTTCGCGCTTGTCAAAGATTGCTGTGAGTATGATTTTTTAAATTGACATTTCATCAAACTAAAAAAACATGCAACAATGCTGTGTGATTAAATCAATGTATAAACAAATCATTATCATATGGTAGAAATTTTTATTTAGTGAGCAGCTGGCCAAACCAAATGCAAATTTCCTATAGTCCACATAATGTCCATCTCAGCCTAGTCCACATCTTTTCTGTCTAAACATATGCCCGGGGAAAAATCGCCCCTTTTTCCTGCTCTATTTTTAGACCACTTTTCAAGGCTAGTAATATATAAATTAGGTCAAAAATTTCTTATATTTTTTTTAAAAATTAAAGGTAATTAAAAGGCCTTATAATTTTTTATGTTTGCAATAAAAATTTTTATTAACATTTTTTTTTTGAGATATATACCATACTCGTCCAAGTCTCTTACTAAATCTGGTTTGCATTCCTTTACTAATATTTGTAGTGTATTATACTAATATTATAAATATTATAAATATATTTTTATCATAATTGTTAATGATATTTTACAAAACCAATAACAAATATGTTTTACATACATATTTTACATAACCTCTAAATCGTATTTGTGGTTTATAAATACTTATTTACATACAAAATATAATATTATTATTAAGTTAAGTTAAGTTATTAAGTCCAACGAGAGACCACTCTTTTAAGATTAAAATACAAAAAAGTAGACTAAATGCAAGAAAATATTTCTTTTGTAATCGGGTTGCACCTAAATGAAATAATTTATCACAAAAACAAGTTTCTGCTGCTTCAGTATTTGCTTTTAAGAAAAGTTTTCGTGATGGCTCAAATTAGTGCTTAGCAAACTAAGCCTTTGAGTCAGTTTTTAGTAAACCATTTTTCTGTCTCCCAAATTTGCAGCCGCGATCGGCTCGCTTATTTTAAATTGATTGTATTGTGTTAAATTGTTGAATTTAACTGATAATAATTATGTTATGTTGTTGTATGTTTACTAAAATAAACAATTTAAATTTGAATTTGAAGTTAAATTAATTCTGCGTTTTTAGTATACATATATCATGTTTCAAACAAAACATTTAACAAACATACATTTTTATTAAAATAATATATATTATAATATATATGCATATACATATACATATTTAAAACATAAACACGTAATACTAGGTAAATAATCTCTTTTATACTATTTATATATAATATAACACTTCATTTATAGCTCATTTTTTAAATAAATATAATAATTGCTAATTTTATATCATCTTCCGTCTTAAATTAATTTACATATCATTCCTATTTATAACAAATTTGTTTGCTCCTAACTTTTCACTTATAATCCTCATCTAATAATTAAAATATTGTTTCATCGTAGTTTTTCATAAAAATTTTTTTGCTTTTCAAAATTTGCTTATAATTTAAAGACATTATGTACCAGTTCTTTATTACCCATGCACTTTATATTTTTTATTACCCATGCACTTTATTTTTTTTTAATAATTTTTTTACTATGGATGTTACAAGGCAGTTTATTCCTGTAACTAACGCATTTAATTTAACCCCTCCTCCTATTTTCTATTAAGGTAATATGCCGATTTCTAAAAAAACTCAAATTAAAGAACTAATTTCTGAATTACCCTTTTATTTTAATTATATAACCAATTGAGTTACGTCAGGATTACTTAAATAAAAAAGTCAAAGTTTGAATAAAATCTAAAAACTTTGTTCGAAATTTATTATCACGTAATTATGTCGAATGGGGTAGCCATATTTGACTCAGAAATAAACGACACCACCTAGATGTAGTGTTTTTTATAATTTTCAATCCAGTTACGGTAGTTATCCATATTGTTTAATTATGTTTAGTATAGCTAACAGTGTTTAAAACTAGGAGTTCGTTTTTTATCATAATTGTGGCAGAATTTTTAAAAGTTTAATTTAATCCAAAGATTTTATAAAAGTGATGTCCACCGAAAATTATTTTACAACGCCCATTATCAAACAGAAACCCAGTGTTTATCTCCATACATACTTTTATATAAAATTTAATATTTAATAGCTGAAATTTCAAGGCTCAAATTTATGTCTAGATACATGGATGCTAAACTTTATTAATTTTCCCTATATAAATGTTTAGCGTTTTTCACACATAAAATTATTATTAGATTGTAATAAAAAAGAATAAAAAAAGTAAAATTTTTGTTTCACCAAAAATCTTGTTTCGGAAACTAATCCATATCACTGTGGAACCGTTATTCAAGAAAGAAATATATATTATATACATATCAATGCTTTCAGTACTCAAAAAATAAGTATGAACTAATAAGTTTTGTATTAAATTCTTTGGGTTTAAATTTTTTTAAAGAAGTTAACAAGTGTAAGATAATAACAATTTGTCCTATGATGAATAATAAATACCAGATAACAAGAAGTAAGATAATTATTTAGTTAAAAGCTTTTATTGACAGAGCGTCCAATCAGTATTTTCCCATTCTTAAAGTAAAAACCAAATAAGAAAAAAAAACAATATAGTTTTTCATTACAATAAATTATTTTTTCCCACCCCCAATACGTAAAAGTAATGGGCGTAAATGGTACCTTAATCCTGTCTTCATATTCTTTACAAATTCTAGATAATATTTTTTCATGTAATTATTTATCGTTTGTTTATCAGGATATTTACCGGTCTTTTGTTTTTGCTGTTTAAGCCACAGCTTTGTTTTATTAACAACTTTTTGTCTGGCATCAGCTTTCCAGTGCTCTACAACATCAGTTGCCACGATTTGTATTAGCAATAAGAGAGAAAAGCATATGGACGTCTTAGCAATCATTTTTTAATTTGTATCTTTAGTAGCCTTACTATTTATGAGTTGTTTTCTAAAAAACCAAGAACATAAAACACAAAAAATTTTCGATTTCACACTAAATGTTTAAACAAAATTTTGCTAGAAAATTCGCACATGCGTAACTTTGTGCAATTTTTCAAGCTAAACCCGCCTATTTTCTAATTTTTCTATAAGGCGATTTTTTAACGCAGTGTTAGTTTCTTGCGGTAAAAATTGCGACTTATTTGCATTGGGAATAATGTCGCAACACAAGAGAAATGCATTTCTTTTCTAGTAAAATTTGCTTAGAAATTTAGCGTCTAGAGTCAAGCATTCCTTTGTGTTATATAAACTAGTTCTGATTAAGCGTTTTTTACTGTTCGAGAGAGGATACAAAAAGAAAAAAGTTTAAATTTTAAAAATCGTGGTTTTCTTAGTTTGTTTAGTTTAAACTTATGTTTAATAAAAAATGCTACATGATAATATGTTTCATTATCTTAAAGTGTTTAAATACGTTAATTTTAGCTAGATATTGATTAAACATCACCATAGTTAGAAATCATTACTAAAATAGTACTACCGTAAACAATGATGCTGAATTAACAAAAATAATGTTGAAATTTCTGTTTTGAAATCTAATTTAAAAGCAATATAAATTTTATAAATGTTCTGGTTGTAAAAAAATTTGTTTCATACTGTCTATTTCAAGCTTTTAATAAGAAGCATTTTTTGTAACTGAAACAAAAAAAGTAAAAACCAAACACGCGAGTAGCGGCGTACCTAAAATACAGAAATATTTTAAACCGTAAAATGTCTTACTGCTTTTCAATGTTTTTCCTAAATATAATTGGCGTTGGTTGTCATTGTACCCATTTTTTACATTAAAAAATCTTATTCAAAAACAAATTTATATACTTATAAAAAGTTATTTTCATTAATTTTTAAAATCAGCAGTCGTTAATAGCCATTTTTTTGAAATTAAAACATTCTATAGATTTTTGTTGTTTAAAGTTATTTTATATATTATTAACTGCAGAATAAAAAAACTTTGCTGCATTATATGTCGAAAAGAGTTTAAAAAATATTCAGCTGTCGTATGCTTAAAAATAATAAAAACAAAAATTTATGACTAACCCCCAGGTTATGTGAAAATACCGAAAAAAAGTTTTTATAAATAAGAAAACCACACAAATAAAGCTAAACCAAACTTTTAGTGAAAGTAACATTAAAAATTACTGTATTTACTAAAAGTTGTTAGACAAAAAAATTAAAAAAAACGAATAGTTGTTAACAAATATAACCAAGTAGGGTAGCTGACTTAATTTCGGCCACCTTTTTTTATTTTTTTGAATAAATTTTTTTCTGGTTTTTCTAATTAACCCAAGATTTGGTCTAAAAATCAAACGACAGCTATTTTTGTTATTGCAGTGCAAAGTTTTAAAATTTCTTTTGCACTCAAAGATCAGTGGAAGTTTAAAGTTTTTTTATAGTGGCCGAAAATAATGCACGAGCTATTAACTTCAGCCACCTAGAAAAATCTGGCTATAAATATTGCCAAAACGAACAATAAATACCCATTCGGTTATATACCCTTTCGGAAAGCTTTTAGGTATTAATGTTTTTATTTTTATGGTTTTTACCCACTTACATTAAAGTTTTTATCCAACGTATTTGAGATGGAAATCGAAGGGAATCTAAAATGGTGAAACGTGACGCTTATGAGAATGATCAGCTGCGGGCGAGAATTGCTGAGTTGGAGACAGAACGAGACCAACTTCTGCATCGTGTGGAAAAGTTGGAAGCCGCTGGAATAAAAGAGGATACTATCGCCAAGATCTGCTCACGAGTAATTTAGGACCTCATCCCATGGATGAAGGAACGTATGAAGAAAGCTGAGCTCCAGCGAGAACACTCAACAATGGCAATTGTTGCTGGTTTGTTGAGGCGGACACCAAGCAGGAAGACCTGGAAACAGCTAAAACTTTGGTGGAGGAAGCAATCGGCAACAGAGGGGAAGATATAAATTATAATGTTGTCGATTGTTTCCGTATCGGTAAAAAAAGATATAGCAAGACCCCGCCTGCTAAAGATTCGTTTTTCCAATAATGCCGATTGGAATCGCTTTGTTCGCTCCAATGGAAAATTGCGTAAAACTGAGCTGTTCAATAACGTTTACCTAAGACCCTCCCTTAGCAGTGAACAGCGAAAAGAACAAGTACCTCTGCTGGCCAGAGCCAAAGAACTTTGAAACGAAAATCATAAGATATTTGTTCAATATAGTGACTCTGATGATCCCTATTTGTTTGATCAAGACAAAAAATGTGTATTAGAAATCAAGAGCTTTCAGGAATTTTAGAAATAGGATAAAATGCAACCCAGTTGCAATTTAGCAAATAAAAAATCAAGCATACAAAAAAAAACTTAAAAAATTCTATTAATTTAGTATCTTTGAACATGTGATCCATTTTAAATCAGCTTGATGAATTTGAGCTCTTGATTTCTGATGCAGATACAAACTACTGTTCTCCAGATATTGTGCTTGTTATCCAAAACATATTGTTAAACTTCAAAATAAAAAGAAGAGGTTATGGAAGCTCAGAACTGAAAATATTACTTACAAAAATGACTTCAAAAAAACTTCAAAAGAATATTCTGAAAGTGTTAAAAAGTTTGATGCACAGTTAGAAGAAGAAGTGCTTAAATCAAATGATATAGGGTACTTTTTTAAGTATATTAACAAAAAGCTTAAAACAAAGGAATCTATCCCACCAATTCAATCTGAAGATGGCAGTTTTGTTGCTGAAGACTTAGAAAAAGCAAAAATTTTTGGAGAATATTTCAGTTCTGTGTTTACTAAAGATAATGGAAATTTTCCTCCATTTAAACCAAAAAATGTTCATATTCTTGGAAATATAATCTTTAGCGGAAAAGATGTTTTAAAATTTCTAAAACAATTACCAAATAAATTATCTCACTCTCCAGATGGCATACCAGCCTTGTTTTTAAAGCGTTTAGCAAAAGTTTTGGCTGAGCCCCTTTCAAAAATTTTTCAAAAGTCATTTGACACAAGCGAACTACCACATGATTGGAAAGTTTCCCTTACTACTCCTGTTCACAAAAAATGTCAAAAGTGCCAAAAAGAGTCAAAAATTATCGTCCAATCTCACTTAGCTGTTTTTCCTGTAAGATCATGGAGCAAATAGTAAAATTTGAGCTTTCTATCTTTTTTGTAAATATATTATCTCACCTTCAGCATGGTTTTAAAGATAAAAGCTCAACAGTTACACAACTTCTTGATTCTTACAATGATTGGACATTAGCTGTTAAAGATAAAAAATCAGTGGATGTTGTGTATTTGGACTTTGCAAAAGCTTTTGATACAGTATTACATCAAAAGCTTTTGTATAAATTAAGTAAATATGGAGTTTGTGGTAGACTTTTAAAATGGTTAGAAGCGTTCTTAACTAATAGAAAAATGAAAGTAGTAATAAATGACTCTGTTTCAAATTCATATCCAGTAACAAGCTCGGTACCACAGGGTTCAGTTTTAGAACCTTTTTTTAGTTTACATTAATGATATTGTAGAACGTGTTCATAACTCTGAAATCAGACTATTTGTTGATGATGCAAAAGTCTATACTAGTTTTGATAAAAATAGTAACAATCGACTTAAATTATAAGATGATCTGAATAGAATTGGCAAATGGGCTAGTTATTGGCAGCTGGGTCTGTCTGTAAATAAATGTGAAGTTTTAAATATAAATAATCAAAAAAATTTACTGAAATGGATTATTACTTGAACAATAAGAAGTTGCCTAAAACAAATTGTATTAAAGATCTGGGAGTTTATGTAACAAATGACTTAAAGTTCTCAATACACTGTCAAAAAATAGCCAGCAAGGCTATGAAAACTGTTAATCTAATTTTTAGATGTTTTAAATCTCATTCATTAAAAAACTATCTTACTGCTTACAAAAGTTTTGTACGTCCTATAATAGAGTATGCAAGTGTAGTGTGGAATCCATACATGAAACAAGATATATATATATTCTGGAAAAAGTACAACGATCTTTTACTAAACGGGTTTTCAGAAAGTGCAATATAAAAGACACAGAATATGAGAATAGATTAAGGATATTAAATCTTGAGACCTTAGAAAAACGCAGAGAAAAGTTTGATTTAATTGAAACATATAAAATCCTAAACAACCATGTCAGTTTAAAAGCCAACAAATATTTTACGCTTCACACAAACTACAACCAGAGGACATTCAAAAAAAAAAAATAAAATTGAGCATTCTAGAGTTAACTGCAGAAAATATAGCTTTTTTAACAGAGTACAAAATAAATGGAATTCCCTAAATCAGAGTCAAGTTAACTTGAAGTCAAGTCAAGTCAAGTCAAGTTGAAGCTAAATCATTACATATTTTTAAAAATTCTTTATAAAACAAAGATAAATTAACCTAAAAATGACAGAGCTTTCAAATTAAAGCCTTTAGTCATTCTTTTCTAGTTACCAGGACCTCTGTTGTGATATTTATGATGTATTTATGTTTATTTTTGTATTTTTTTATTTTTGTGTTTTTTTGTGTAACCCAACTGGGTTGCCATTTTGTAACCTAAAGTATGTATGTACTTAATAGAAAATAAAT
>JASAMX010012130.1:0-12696 GCA_030248175.1 Microlaimidae sp. YZB2_3
AAATGGGATCACATTTAAATGGGATCCCATTTAAATAAGTCTCATTTAAATGGGACCTATTTAAATGGGATCCCATTTAAATGGGATCCCATTTAAATGGGACTTATTTAAATGGGATCCCATTTAAATGGGACCAAAATCGAAAGGTCCCATTTAAATGGGACCAGGTCCCATTTAAATGGGACCTTTTTTACAAGCAGTTTGTTCTAAGTGTCTCATTTTTCTTTTATTATATATTTTTGGTTATACTAGCCATTAGTTGTGAGTCATCACTTCAGGAAGGGACGTTCCACGTCACACTTGTTTCATTCAAAACATTTATTTTCCATTTTATTTGAAAAAAATTAATACAGAGAGCAAGAATAAAACTAACGGTGGCATTCATAAAACGTTTTGAACCGATCCATTTTGGTCTGGTAACACTTCACGCAGACTGGTCTCTAATTTTTGGTCCCAATCTGGTTTTATCATCGAAAAACTGAAATAAACTGAGTCCCTTTTTTCACCCTGTTTTTAGACCCACAGTAAAGTTTTAAAATAATTTTTAATTCGAAATTTATTTATTTTCGATAGCCCACGATGTACATCTAATACAGCAATACAAAAAATGGACTAGTGAATTCGTCAGGGTATTTTTAGACCCAGTCCATTTTTCGATGACCAAAGTTGACTGGGGCCGAAAATCAGACTCCGGTCTGCGTCAAAAACAGTCCCAGTCCGAAATAAACCGGGTCCAAAAATGAATATACTGCGCCATAAATATAAGCAAACATAAAAAGCACCTAAAATTTCTAAAACAATCTATACAAATTGACATAATTTTTAATACACCAATTTTTTGCGGCTGAGATGTAATTACGGATTTGTGCGGATGTTTTTTTGGATTCAATGGATGCGGATCTTAGACAAAACACTTTCAAAGTTTATTTCCAGGAAAAAAAATGATAAACGGCGCGGATTCGCGAACTAATCACGGGCACCATAAAACAACAATAACATGTTTTTCTTTCTAGAATATGGCTCAAAGGCTTAAAAAAGCATTAATTTGAGCCATGAATAAACGAAGTTATTAAGTTTAAAAACATTTTGCTTAAAATCATTTTAAACAATTAAAAGTTTAATTTTTTATAAACCAAATATATTTTTAATAAGTTATTTCCTGATTTTTTTATTGGTATTAGTTTTTATTTAATTAAGAACTAGAACGGATCTAAACATCGAAATTATTAGAAATTTATCTCATTAAACATTTTAAAAGATTCGAAAAAAAAGTGGTAAACTTGTTTCCGAAAATTCTCTAAAAATAGGACGCTAAAAGAAGCAATTTTTAGATAGCAAAAATATGAAGTATGGATACAATTGTACATATACTATAAAAAATTAGCATCAACTTTTTTTTTTTCATCATCATTATTTATTCTAGCAAAGTTTATATGAAACACTACACAATGCATTGTATTACCAAGGCGAACCAATCACGTTCGCCAGATTACGGACTCATGGTTTACTAGAAATGGTCCTCAGGCTTATGATAAATAAGCTCTAAAAAGGACCATTCTTAATACTATTTTTAAAATTTTTGAATGAAAGAGCGGTTATTTGAGTATCTGAAAGGGAGTTCCATTGTGAAACAACTCTATTACAAAAAAAGAATTTTCGACAGTTAATTCGAGATTTCTGAACTTTAAGCTTTAGGGAATGACCTCTAGTAGGGTTTTGATTTAAATAAAAAAGACATTTGGGTTGATATTTGTATTTAAATGAAGAATTTTGTAACATTCTAAAAGATCACTAACAGTTCGTCGTTCACTTAGCTTTTGAAGTTTTAAAAATTTTAATCGTTCTTCATATGAAACATAGCTTAAGTTGCAACGCTTGTATAACCTTCGTGTAAAATTGCGTTGAACACGCTCGACTAGTTCAATATCTTTATTCAAGTAGGGATTCCAAACAACACTAGCATACTCAACAATCGGTCTTACAAATGATTTGTAAGCTCTTAAGAAATTTTGAATTGAGTTGGATCTAAATACTCTAAATATTAAAGAAGTGATGAGCGGTTGATGACTGCGAATGAAGAATTTAGGACAAAATCATGTGATAATATTTTTTATGTTGTGAAATAGTGAATATATGGTGAAATAATTACACATCAAATTAAAGTGTTCCATATTCCATGCAATGACAATAAAAAATTATTCTCATAGTACCTTTGACAATTTCTAAATTGCCACTTTTTCAAATTCACAGTTGTTTTCACACAATATACAAACACAATCTTCTAATTTGAAAATGACGATTTCGCGATTGTCAAAGATGGTTATCATCATGATTTGTTCGATTGCCATTGCATCAGACTGTGGAAGAACTACAATTTCGTTTGTAAACGTTTTACTAAATAAAAAATGGCACAAGTCATGTTAATTTTATAGTCACATATGTTCATTTCAGACTAAACCGTATTTTTCCTGTATAAAGATACACCAGGGGCCTATTTCATAAAGATTTCTGTAATTGTAAATTAATAAACGCATTTAATTTCTTCTTATTTTACTAAATAAAAAATACGTACGTAACTATGGAATTTATGGAATTTACAGAGATATAATTTTTTAAATTCTAAACGCTATTTTATTAATATAATTTTTAATTAAAAATACAAAAGAAAAATATGCGTTTATTAATTTACAGCTGTAAATTAATTACAATCAATTTTTATGAAATAGGCCCCAGGGGCCAAACAATCCGTTTTTTTTTGCTCTATTGTTAGAGCATTTTTCAAGTTTGTTAATTATTTTTAATAGATATGTCAATATTGTTGAAAAACTTAAATGAATTAATTTCTGTATATTTTCTAAAAACACGGGAGCGGTTAAAAGCATTCTGGCTTTTACAACCAACAAAACTCAAAGAGCTCCCAGCTCAGATACGGTTTCTGCTGGCATTACGTTTATTAGTTGATTGTGTCAACAGCAATTTGAGCTATTGGTTATTACTGGCGATTACAGAGGTAATATAGCAAAAATATAAATACTTTATATAATCAGGGAAGAGCGCGGAGCTCTCTTTCCCTTATATTAAACTAGCCTTGAAAAATGCTCTAAGAATAGAGCAGGAAAAAGGGGCGATTTTTCCCCGGGCGTATGTTTAGACAGAAAAGATGTAGACTAGTCTGAGATGGACATTATGTGGACTATAGGAAATTTGCATTTGGTTTGGCCAGCTGCTCACTAAATAAAAATTTCTACGATATGATAATGATTTGTTTATACATTGATCTAATCACACAGCACTGTTGCATTTTTTTTTAGTTTGATGAAATGTCAATTGAAAAAATCATACTCACAGCAATCTTTGACAAGCGCGAAATCGCCACTTTTTCAATTAGAAGGTTATATTTGTATGTTAAGAAACAACTATAAATTTGAAAAAGTGGCGATTTCGCGCTTGTCAAAGATTGCTGTGAGTATGATTTTTTCAATTGACATTTCATCAAACTAAAAAAAATGCAACAGTGCTGTGTGATTAGATCAATGTATAAACAAATCATTATCATATCGTAGAAATTTTTATTTAGTGAGCAGCTGGCCAAACCAAATGCAAATTTCCTATAGTCCACATAATGTCCATCTCAGACTAGTCTACATCTTTTCTGTCTAAACATACGCCCGGGGACAAATCGCCCCTTTTTCCTGCTCTATTCTTAGAGCATTTTCAAGGCTAGTCTACCACATTTTTTTTGAATTAAATTAAAAAATAGCCTAATAAACTATAGTTTTAGCTGCGCAATGACATATGTTTATAATCATTCCGTTGCCGAGATAAAATAAAAAATAATAATAAGAAGATGAATTTAAATTACAAAATTAACCCACGTTGTTTAATTATAGTTAGTGCGGTGCAGATGCGCTCCAGACAAAGTTTACCTACGTTCTCTAAATATAGTTGGCGCGATGCCGTGCGCCAATGATTGCAATTATAATTTTTAAAGTAAAAATAATAATAATAATAATAAGATGATGAACATGAATAACAAAATTTACTCACGTTGTCTAAGTATAGTTGGCGCGGTGCCGTGGGTTAAATTGCAGTTGGCACCCCGCACCACCGATGATTAGCGGCGCGTGGCGCTCCCGCGCCACCGACGCTTATTATTATTTTTTAATAAATAAAACTTTGAATTAATTTTGTCATCAGTAATGCAAGAATTAAAAAAAAGTACTCTGTTGTTTTTGCCGTTTTCCGCGCGGTTGAAGCAGATGGCGCTGGGAACTGGCGCCGTTTCTGCCACCAATTAAAACCGGTCTGCTATTTTTGTGCGGTTTTTATGAGGGGATGTTGGTTGTCTGCTCTGTACAATCCTTATTGTTGCCAAAAGGCTGTTATTGTGCGGTTGGGAGTTTTTATTTGTCTAATTTTCAATTTTTTATTTTGATCAATAAATCGATAACAAGGACCTAAATGAAAAAAGTGCTTCCTAAGAAAGTTGCGTAATTCCTTCTTCTTTCTAATGAGCCCATGTTTATTTTTGATCAATCAGTAACGAATGAGGAATATCGTTTTTAAGAATGGAGCGTTGGAATAATAATAATAATAATAATAAGAAGAAGAAGAAGAAGAAGAAGAAGAAGAAGAAGAAGGTTCTGAATTTCAAAATTTACCCACGTTCTCTAATTATGGTTGGCGCGGCGCCACGGGGCTAAATCGCCCCGTGGCGCTCCCGCGCCACCCATGATGGGTTAAGTCACTGCGCGGTTAACCGTTGTTGATGGCGTCATCGAAATCAACAAAACCTTTAATAGTTTTTTAGCCAATTAAAAATCTAAACATTTTACATAACTAAAATATTACCCATATTTTTTTGATATTAAAAACCTAAAAACTTTTGCTAAACATACCTGAATTTCATACTAATAAGCTTAATTTGCTTAACTTTTTTTTGTTTTTTTTTTTTTTGGGGTCCCCCAAAAATTTTTTCCTGTGGTAAATATTTGGAGCTGATTTTTTGCACGTAGATGCTAAATTGCCGCCTCACCTGAATTTTATTCTCGTATATGCTCTATTGCCCGTAGTTAAACCTCTGTTCATGTGAAAACGACCAGTTTTTTTCTAAGTTACGCATTAGGTACTGGGGTACTTGTGTGACACTTTTTTTCCTTACTAAATTACATTATTAAGTAACTTCATTCTGTAATACACATTCTCTTGTGGTTATTTTTTTGGTTTAAATTATAATTCCTTACCTTTTTATAAAAATTACTAATTTTCAACGGGAAGACAGAAAAAATATCCTTACCACTAATTAGCAGCCATATGGCAACAATAAAAATGTTTAAAATAATAAAATGAAATAAATCTTGGGTGACGAGTGAGCGCTGCGGGATACAATGTTTCAATAGACGGAAATTTATCAAACTAGCCTTGAAAAATGCTCTAAGAATAGAGCAGGAAAAAAGGGGCGATTTTTCCCCGGGCGTATGTTTAGACAGAAAAGATGTGGACTAGTCTGAGATGGACATTATGTGGACTATAAAAAAAATTTGCATTTGGTTTGGGCAGCTGCTCACTAAATAGAAATTTCTACCATATGATAATGATTTGTTTATACATTGATCTAATCACACAGCACTGTTGCATTTTTTTTTTAGTTTGATGAAATGTCAATTAAAAAAATTATGCTCACAGCAATCATTGACAAGCGCGAAATCGTCACTTTTTCGATTTGAAGGTTATATTTGTATGTGTAAGAAACAACTATAAATTTGAAAAAGTGGCGATTTCGCGAAAATGCAAAAAAGTGCTAAATCAAGAAAGTTGCGTAATTCCTTCTTCTTTCTTATGAGCCATGTTTATTTTTGATGAATCAGTAACGAATGAGGAATATCACTTTTAAGGATGGAGCGTTGGAATAATAATAATAATAATAATAATAATAATAATAATAATAATAATAATAATAATAATAATAATAATAATAATAATAATAATAATAAAAAAAAAAATAAAAAAAAAAAAAAAAAAAAAAAAAAAAAAAAAAAAAAAAAAAAAAGAAGAAGAAGAAAAGAAGAAGAAGAAGAAGAAGAAGAAGGTACTGAATTTCAAAATTTACCCACGTTCTCTAATTATGGTTGGCGCGGCGCCACGGGGCTAAATCGCCCCGTGGCGTTCCCGCACCACCCATGAATCCAAACAGAAAAAAAGTCTTTTTTATATGGAATACTATGAAGCTACAATCACTCCAAAAAATTAATGCGAGAAAAGACTGGTCTGGGTAACCTTGTAAAATTGTATGGAACCTGGAAAAACCATTTACAATGGTATGGTTTTGTTGTTTAAAAATAAACCATCAATCCGGAAAAATCAAGCACAAAACAAAAGTCCAAATAAAGCTAATTTCCAAAAAAGTGGTTAAATCAGGTCTAACTAAAAAAATTTAAACAGAAGAAAAACACACTATTTTATATGATTCTTTCAGGTTCCATACAATTTTACGGAGTTACCCAGACTTAATTTTTGTATAGTATACTGCTTAAAATTACATTGAAGTTTTGGATATGAAAATAATTGTATTCATATCATGAGGAGACCATGACGTTTCTTTTAAAATGAGTAAATTTTTTAATGTTTTATATCTTTAATAAATGACATTGAATTCAATGCATTAAAAGGCAAAAATTCTAGCAAAAGACGAAACAAAGTTTCGAAAAAAAAGCCTTATATTAAATGGAATAGTATAAAGCTACATAATTCTAAAAATTAAATGCCAAAAAAGACTGAAACAAGTCTCTTTAAAACCTGTAAATTAATAACAAATTTTGTGAAATTTTCAGAAAAACAAAAACGAATAAAAACAATACGTGTAAAAGCTTTAGTTTGCGTTTTTTAACCATTAATAAAACTTAATTCACATAAATTTCTCTCAAAGTGGATTAACTTTTACATGAGTTAACCAGCTGTAAATACCACAGTATTAGTTAAGTCACACGTCCTCAAAACGATACAAAAAAAGTATAACGCAAGCGTCACAGTAACCATGAAAAATTTCTGTCAAATTAAGTTATCGCATTGCGCATTAAATTTTGTAATTTATCATTATTTTCGTATAAAGCAAAACATACCGCCATATTAACGGCTTTTTAAAATCAAATATCAAGTTCTAAATCCGAAAAACATTGAAAAATTCAGATTTAATATAAGGCGACTTTTACTTTAATGTTTCTATTTATTACATAAAACAAATTAGCTGTCAATGTATTTGTTAAATTAAAAGTCGCCTTATATTAAATCTGAATTTTTCAATGTTTTTCGGACTTAGAACTTGATATTTGATTTTAAAAAGCCGTTAATATGGCGGTATGTTTTGCTTTATACGAAAATAATGATAAATTACAAAATTTAATGCGCAATGTGATAACTTATTTTGACAGAAATTTTTCATGGTTACTGTGACGCTTGCGTTATACTTTTTTTGTATCGTTTTGACGACGTGTGACTTAACTAATACTGTGGTATTTACAGCTGGTTAACTCATGTAAAAGTTAATCCACTTTGAGAGAAATTTATGTGAATTAAGTTTTATTAATGGTTAAAAAACGCAAACTAAAGCTTTTACACGTATTGTTTTTATTCGTTTTTGTTTTTCTGAAAATTTCACAAAATCTGTTATTAATTTACAGGTTTTAAAGAAACTTGTTTCAGTCTTTTCTGGCATTAAGTTTTTAGACTTATGTAGCTTTATACTATTCCATTTAATATAAGGCTTTTTTTTCGAAACTTTGTTTCGTCTTTTGCTAGAATTATTATTAATATTTATATGATATATTTTTGATGATATTATAGCGATTCTAGGACACGAGGGTACTGGACACGAGGGTACTGGACACGAGGGTACTGGACACGAGGATACTGGACACGAGGGTACTGGACACGAGGGTACTGAGCAAAGAAAAAATACGTTTGGCACAAATATGTAAATTTTTTAAGCTGAATGAGCTGAACTAAATTTTAATCTTAAGTCGGTTCGTTTTTAATTATAAATAACATTTTGCTTGCTTTAATATGATGCAATTTATTAATAAAAAAACTTCGTGTATTGTTTAAAAAACATACTAATTGAACGAAATTTTTAAAGGTGATTTTACACACAATTAATACAACGGACTTTTAATGAAAACAATAATAATGTTTAAAACTTTCTCTAAACCTCTGGAGCTTCGAATCAAAACCCCGCTTTTGCAAAAAAAAACTACAGAATTAATATCAAACAATCATGGAATGAGAACGCCAAGAGTTTTTTAATTACTGTTTATCTAAAATATATACTCGTATGAAAATACGAAGCGAATTGCACAGTTTTTTGCTGTCATTTTTTTATTTAGACTTTTTTTATCGACTCTTGATTAAATTAATTTTTTTGATAAAATCTTTAGAAAAAATAATTTTCGCAAAAATAGATTTCAGTAGTAGAACTGTCAAAAATATTTTTTTGGCCTTTTTAGCTTGGGGAAATCACTTAAACACATGTTTACCATTTAAAACAAGACAAACAAAATGTGCTTTTGAAACCCAAAAACATACAATTGTTAGATTTTTCATGTATGATATTTATGCAATTACATTTAAGTGTAGAGTCGTGAGTAAAATAATCCAACAACGGATCTTTGTGAGTCTTTAAACCCCACTATTGCACAGTAAACTTTATTTTCCTAAGCCTAAGCAAAACCCAAAAATAAGCTAAACTTTCTGATAATATTTTAATAATAGTGTGCTTTTAAAAAATACCGAATAATTTACTTTTAAAAAAAGCAAGCAATTGTTTTTTTGGAAAATATTTTACTAAAATGTTTTTGCAAGGTTATTAATACAAGAATTATTTGCAATTATTTTTGCAATAATTTTTTTCCGAAATTATTATTAAAAATTCATTTCTCTACACACCACGAAAAATAACCACAAAAATGTTTTGACAGCACAATCAGAGCCTAACAGCAACCTTAATGTTTATTATCTTTCGATTTCTTATAATCTTTTATAAGTCAGTCAAACAAAGTAAATGATTTTTAAGTAAGACGAACTATTGTTATGCGATAGGTTTATTCCGCTTTATGCGGAAAAGTTATGTTTTTTGCTCGTCAGTACCCTCGTGTCCAGTACCCTCGTGTCCCCCTTGCATAATGAATCGATTTTGCTGCGAGGTTGTGGTGAACGCAATTTTTTTAAGCCCAGTACCTTCGTGTCCAGTACCCTCGTGTCCAATACCCTCGTGTCCAGTACCCTCGTGTCCAGTACCCTCGTGTCCAGTACCCTCGTGTCCAGTACCCTCGTGTCCCGTTCCCTATTATTGCACCTGCGACGACTTTATCTAATAGTTTGTAGCTATTATTAATTTGTCAATATATTACAATTGGTTATTAAAAAGCATCGCTTTGTGTGTTCTGCTATAAGAACCTAATTTTCTAAGCGTTTCCTGGAAATAAAAAAACAATTGTATCAGTTATTTTTTGATGACGCCTTGACTGCAAGTCGTTTTTCACTATTTTTCTAAAAAAAAACTTAGCAGGTTCTTTTTGGGTAAAGCCCAATTCACACTTCAGGTTTAAGGTTTATGATTTAAGGTTTATGATTTAAGATTTATGGTTTACGGTTTAAGGTTTTTTAATCTTTTAATTTTATTTTTTAGCTTTTTTGGCTTTTTTATAAACTTAAAAATCCCCCTCTCCTTCCAAAGAATTTTTAAATCTAATAGTTTTTTTTTGATAATAAAATATAATATAACTATTATGAAACTTAAATTGATGTTTTTAAAATTCTTATTTTGGACCTTAAAATCGACCTAAACCTGTCCTAGAACCGCTGGTCAAAATTGAAATTGACTAAAAACCTAGAAGAATTTTAGAGCTAGAGAAAAAATTCCAGAATTTTTAAATCTACAGTATATCTGTCGAAAAATTTGACCGCAATATTTTAAAAAAAAAGCTTTTTACAAATATTTTTTACAAAATTTATAACCATGTCAAGTTAAAAAAACTCCCAAAATGTTATAAAACATAATATGTATTACAAAATTTCAAAAGTCCCAAAATCGGATGTCAACTTTATAAAATTTTGGTTGCAATAACAAAACATTTTAAAATGTGTTTTAAAGCAAATCTGACGTTATGAACTTTACACGAAACCGTTTTAATATAGTTTGCAACATGAATGAAACTTTACCAATAATATGGAATACGCTTTATCCAAAATTTTTAACGCCGCCCAAAACAACCGCTGAGTGGGAACGCGTTGCTCAGGATTTTTACGAAAAATGGCAGCTACCACATTGTCTCGGAGATTTAGATGGAAAACATGTAAATATTCAAAAACCGCTCAACCAGGGATCCCAATTTTTTAATTACAAAGGTTAATATTCAATTGTTCTGTTAGCAGTAGCTGATGCTAATTGTCGGTAAAAATTTTCAAGAAAAGTTATCTGAATTAGTAAAATTTTAAAATATTTTCTAAATCTAACACAAAATTTTAATGAGTGAGTTTTTCTATGCAAATTTTAAAGTTAATTTACAGCCTCCAATTTGCGAAATTTTTTTGTGAAAGTTTGTCGCAAATAAACCGTTTTTTCTTGCTTCTTCGTTGTTGGACAAATTTAAAATTTAAGCGATAGATTCCCAGCGATTTTGAATAACGTTTTTATTAAAGTGATCTTCATGGCTTTTATCATAAATGCCCGAGCGTTTTTTTACTTCATCAAAAAGTTTTTCATACAAATCCAAATCTTTCTTTTCATTCATTTTAAACGCTAATGCGTACAAATCGTGTCTCGATAATTTCTAAATTAGTAATTTTGCAAGACTTTTTTGAAGTTGTAAGTTTAATATTTATTTTTTAAATTTTTATTATATAAATATAAATAATTTTTTAAGAAACGTGAAATAAGACAATGTTTATCAAGTTATACAAGTTTTTTCTTGTTTTTTAAAGAAAAAACCTAAAATCTAGTATATATTTCAGATATATTGACATGTAGTAGTGTATATTTTGTGAAAAATGATATTTGGATTTATGTATTTTTTAACTGAACAACGCTGAAACTTAGGCTTGATTTGAAATCGAGACAAAAACTACTAATAAACATTTTTATTAACGAATTCGTTATTATATCTTTTAAAATCATAAAAGACACGATTTGTACGCATTAGCGTTTAAAATGAATGAAAAGAAAGATTTGGATTTGTATGAAAAACTTTTTGATGAAGTAAAAAAACGCTCGGGCATTTATGATAAAAGCCATGAAGATCACTTTAATAAAAACGTTATTCAAAATCGCTGGGAATCTATCGCTTAAATTTTAAATTTGTCCAACAACGAAGAAGCAAGAAAAAACGGTTTATTTGCGACAAACTTTCACAAAAAAATTTCGCAAATTGGAGGCTGTAAATTAACTTTAAAATTTGCATAGAAAAACTCACTCATTAAAATTTTGTGTTAAGTTTAATAAAATATTTTAAAATTTTACTAATTCAGATAACTTTTCTTGAAAATTTTTACCGACAATTAGCATCAGCTACTGCTAACAGAACAATTGAATATTAACCTTTGTAATTTAAAAAATTGGGATCCCTGGTTGAGCGGTTTTTGAATATTTACATGTTTTCCAGTTGAAGCTCCGAGACAATGTGGTAGCTGCCATTTTTCGTAAAAATCCTGAAAGCAACGCGTTCCCACTCAGCGGTTGTTTTGGGCGGCGTTAAAAATTTTGGATAAAGCGTATTCCATATTATTGGTAAAAGTTTCATTCACAATGTTGCAACGTATATTAAAACGGTTTCGTGTAAAGTTCATAACGTCAGATTTGCTTTAAAAAATATTTAAAAATGTTCGCTCATTGCAACCAAAATTTTATAAAGTTGACATCCTATTTTGGGACTTTTGAAATTTTGTAATACATATTATGTTTTATAACATTTTGAATGTTTTTTTAACTTGACATGGTTATAAATTTTGTAAAAAATATTTGTAAAAAGCTTTTTCTTCTTCAAATATTGCGGTCAAATTTTTCGTCCTACAGATATACTGTAGATTTAAAAATTCTTGGAATTTTTCTCTCTAGCTCTAAAATTCTTCTAGGTTTTTAGTCAATTTCAATTTTGACCAGCGGTTTTAAGGACAGGTTTAGGTCGATTTTAGGGTCCAAAATAAGAATTTTAAAAACATCAATTTAAGTTTCATAATAGTTATATTATTATATTTTATTATCAAAAAAAACTATTAGATTTAAAAATTCTTTGGAAGGAGAGGGGGATTTTTTGCGAAACTTATAAAAAAGCCAAAAAAGCTAAAAAATAAAATTAAAAGATTAAAAAACCTTAAACCGTAAACCATAAATCTTAAATCATAAACCTTAAATCATAAACCTTAAACCTAAAGTGTGAATTGGGCTTTACCGAAGTAAAACCTGCTAAGTTTTTTTTTAGAAAAATAGTGAAAAACGACTTGCAGTCAAGGCGTCATCAAAAAATAACTGATACAATTGTTTTTTATTTCCAGGAAACGCTTAGAAAATTAGGTTCTTATAGCAGAACACACAAAGCGATGCTTTTTAATAACCAATTGTAATATATTGACAAATTAATAATAGCTACAAACTATTAGATAAAGTCGTCGCAGGTGCAAATAGACAATATGAACTGAATGAAGAACAAA
>JASAMX010012131.1:0-14940 GCA_030248175.1 Microlaimidae sp. YZB2_3
ACACATGCATAAATGGGCACGGAGGGCTTGGAGGGGTTAACCCCCCAAATTTGAGAAGAGGGTTTAACAACACCCCACTTGGAAGTGGAGGGAGGAGAAAAGTTAACCCCCCTAATTTTGGAAAAATGAAGAAAATAAATGTGTTTAAAATGACTGTTGTAACTGCCTACCAAACGTTGCAAGTTTGTAAGGTCAAAATGAACGTTGTTAAGACAATAAAAAGCTTAAAAATACGTATAAAAAGGGCTTTTTGAACTAAAATTAGCGCACTTTTACCTATTTTTTTCTTAAAAATAAAAAAAAGGACTGCTATGGGGTAAAGTCGCAAAATGCACTCCAGAAAAAAGATATGAGTTATGGGGCGGTGGCGTGCCTAGGGGGGGTGCGCCCCTCCCCCTTCGAAATTCGGCGAAGCCGGATTTCCTCGTAAGGGGGCACTTTTACGCTTTTTGAATTTTGGGAAAGAGAACATTTTTTTTTTCTTTAATATTAATACAGAAACTTTCCTAATGCCTTCCGAAAAGCACTTTGACAATCAAAAAAAAACAAATTTTCCCGCCGCTTCGCGGGTAGTTTAAATTCACAATTTGTCTTAGTTTTTTGATTTCAAATTGATAATGCCGTTCAAAAGTTAAGGCATACATGTTAAATCAAACTACTATAAACATTATTAACCTTTTATTAACGTTTTAAGCACTTGTTTTAAATGTAAAGAAATAAAAAAACCTTAAATTTTGTAATAAACATCATCTGGAATTAAAATTTCTAGTGTATTTTAGCGCCTTAAATTAAAAATTTTCTCCCCTGGCAAGGGGCTCTGCCCTGTTGACCCCGCTGGAGCTCTCGCCCCTCAAACCCCCATACTATGGGACTGCCGCCCCCCCTATATAGTACTGTTTACTTATAAAATATTGTACTAAACTAACTATGAAATAACATTAGCATTAGGCAAGATAAACAGCGAGATATTATGTATTTATACTATTGAAAGTGACCGCTGAGCGAAGCCAGCCGAGGAAAAAATTTTTGGTTTTTGGGGGTCAATATGGGGTACTAAAATTATTTTAATAGTTTGGCACCGAGCGATTAGCGAGGCGCTGAGAAAATTTTGAATTTTAGCCTCTGAACCCCCAGATTTAACTATCTGGGGACCATTTCGGGGGGGGGGGGGCGGCGGCCCCCCCCCTCCCGCCCAACCACTATCCTTGATTTTCCCCCCGCCCGACCGTTTCGGAGGGAGGGATGGCCGCCCCCCCGCCCACCATGGGTACGTCCCCCTGGTTTTAGCAGTAAACACTTGGATTTACTAGAATTAAAGTATAATCCAAATCGAGCGTTTATGATAAAACGACATAGTTTTTTTTGATAACCATTAAGCAAAAACTGTAAGAACTGTTTAAGATCTGCGTTCCTAACGCAGCCAACGCAGCGTTGGCTACATGGACGTTAGTTAAGACTTATTCATAAGGCCTGCTTGTGAAAAAAAAACATGATATTGTATATGTATTTATACATATTAACATATATACAATAAAAAACAATATATTGTACATATGTTAATATGTATAAATACAATATGCAATATTGTATTTTTTTCACAAGCACTGTATTTTTTTCATAAGCAGGTCTTATGAATAAGTCTTAACTAACTATAATACGGCGACGGTAAGGATAATACACAAAAAACTTATTTATCCCAAGAATAGTGGTTTATGACAAAAAGTACGGGAAACACGAATGAAAAGTTCTATAAACACACGGTGAAATTTCCAAAGTATATAGCAGCATATATGACGTGTAGTGTATAAAGCCCGCAAGCATCAAAACGCACAGAAAGCCAAGCCAACGCGAAAATATGGATGGATCTCTAGCTTCGATTTGTTGTGATCGAAACGTTGGAATAAAAATGTTTCAACAAAAATTTAAAATTGCCGTTACACAATGTATAAAGCAAACCAAAGCACAAAACGCTTATCAAATCATCTATTGAACCTAAAGTATTTAAAATCCCTGATGGCATTTTGATATGATACACACGAGACATACGTATAACAGACACGCCGACACGCGTGTAAAAAATTTTTAGTTATTGCCTTGTCTTTATATATGTCGATGTCTAAAGCAATCCAACGCACAAAAATCTTACCAAGAGATCTAACAAAGACTATAAATTTAAGATGCCTGAAGTCACAATCTTTTTTATTCCAAACGTCGAAATAAAAATGTTTTTAAAAAAATATATACTGTGGCAAAAAAACACTCAGAAAACACCGCTACCAAGATATCTACCAAAAACAACGTTTCTGGGATTCCTGCCTGACGACCAACTCTTTTATACAATTGAAGAAACGAATAAAAATGTTTTAAAACTGCCTTTAAACATTGCGTGAGAAGCAATAAAACAACACAAAAACCTTACCGAGACATCTGTACGGACGAACAGTGTGCGTCCACTTGCAGGGGCTTCCGGATTCTTTGCACCAATCTTCTATCCGTCTGAAATGCGTGTCTTCCACTATGTTATCCGCCCCGATATCCGGATAAACCTGCAAAGAAAACAAATAAATTATATCAATTTATTTCAAGTTTATTAATGATTATATGTTTATATTGATTATCATGCTGATTCTGTTCTGCCTATACTTATACTGCGTAATTAAATACAGTAGGTATACTATACCTATACAGTAAAATATCATTAAAAGGGCCAGATTTCAGCTATTCCTTTTCTGTTTCCGGGTTTTTAATAGTGTTGAATATAATTAAAAGAAGTTGTATGTAGGCGGAATTATGATTATGAAAAATGGCCAAAAAGCACTCTAATTATAAAAAATTAAACATTTCACAAAGGAAAGAGTTTAACTCTGTTTTCTGTAGTGTGTAATCTTGTGTAATCTTTGCATAGTATATATATATATATACAGAAGAATGCGGTTAGTTTTTAAAAATGACAGTTTCCTCTTCTCATATCTTTACTGTGGTGTGCCTGTTGCAATACATAATTATAATACGAACCAAATTTTCGAAGTTTCTGCACCTAAATCTCACGTTTTTTGTATAATATTCATAGGTGAGAACCATAAGATGAACAAGGGGGGGGGTTAGGGTAACCCCCCCCTTGCCTCGAAATTTTGCCCCCCCCCCCCTAGAAAAAAAATCCAGGGTCCCCCCCCCCGCATTTTCTATTTTTACCCTGACCCCTCTACTTAATTTTGCTAAAATTACCCCCCCCCCCTCCCCTCTTAAGAAAATTTTAGCACTCTTTTTTATCACTAAATTTTCTTTTGCTAAAAAACGTGAATTTTTAACACAAATTCATGGTTCTTTACACCCTTTTTATACGTAAATATCGCTTTTTATTCAATAAAATGTAGTATTATCCTGTAAAAAGAACTATTATTAAAGTTATTATGGTTTAAAACTGTTTTGCTTTGGACACCGGACCCCACCTGACCCCCCTCTAGATTTCAAAATTTCGCACCCCGGGTCGACCCCCCTAAAAAGCTAGGGGGGTTCGACCCCCCCTAGGACCCCCCTAGATTTTGAAATGTCACTTACCCGGGGTAAACACACCCCCCTCCAGCTTTTTGACCGTACCGTGTTCATCTATGGTGAGAACAGTCCGGGAAGCTAGGGGGGTGGTTACCCGGGGTAAATCAAATTTTGAATTCTAAGAGGGGGTCCCAGGGGGGTCCGGACCCCCCCTTGCATTTTAGGGGAGTCCACCCGGGGTGCGAAATTTTGAAATCTAGAGAGGTCCGGTGTCCAAAGCAAAACAGTTTTAAACCATAATAACTTCAATAATTGTTATTTTTATGGGATAATACTACATTTTATTGAATAAAAAGCGATATTCTGGTGTACAAAGGGTGAAAAAACATGAATACGTGTTAAAAATTCCCGTTTTTGGAAGAAAATTTATATAAAAAAATACCTAAAATTTTCTCGAGGGGGAATGGGGGTCAGATTTCAAATTCTAGAGGGGGGGGTCAGGGGTAAAAAGTTTGGAGATTTGGGGGAAGAGGGGCATAGATGTTTTTGGTCGGGTCCGCTAGGGGGGTCCACCCCCGCGTGGAAGGCCAAAAATTTTTAGGGGGGTCCAGGGAGGTCCGGACTCTCCTGGCTTTTTAGGGGGGGGGTCGACCCCGGGTGCGAGATTTCAAATTTAGGGGGGTCAGGGGGGTCCAATTTTTTAACAAATTTTTTTTTAACTCAATAATTTAAGTGTTTTTAGGTCTAATATTGAATTTTATGTACTAAAACCGCCTATTTAGGCCTAAAAAGTGTATTTAAACACTGTTTTTAACTAAAAAACCGTGTTTTTGACAGTAAATAAAAAAATATACTTCCAAATTGGTCGGGAGTGGGAAGGGGAGGGGGGTCAGCCTCGCTAGGGGGTCAGGCCGCACCGCTCTCGAGCTTTGGGGGGGAGGGAGCGGCCCCCTAGATTTTTTCTAAGGGGGATCTAAAATTTTGGCTCTAGGGGGGGTGGACCCCTCTGCCCCCCCCAAAACATCTATGAAGGGGGCCCCCTAGATTTTCATCTAGGAGGGTCCCAAAATTTCGAGGCTAGGGAGGGGGGTGGTGGACCCATAGGTAGGCAGGGGGGTTATAGCTTCCCCCACAAAAAATCCCGATTATAGCCGACACCCCCTACTAAATTTTGGGGCTGGGGGTATCCCGGACACCCCCCTAAAATTTGGGGGGTCCCAGTACTAAAAACGCTAAAAATGGGGTATTTGAGGTATACCCCAAAAAAAATTTTGGGACACCCCTCCCCAAATTTCGGGGGTCGGGTATACCCCCCAAAATCCGGGAGGCTGCCCACCTATGGGTGGAACCCACCCTGCCCCCCTTTCTCACCTATGAGAATAATTTCTCACCAGCCTTCCCAAACAAAAGTCGACAAAACGTTTCCACATCCGATTTCCGGCCAATTTTTCCGAATTGACAAAAAACCTCTACCTTATAAAAAATATGAATCGAAATCCACAGATTTGTTAGCCTTGTTTCACAAATATTTTGTCTTATCTTATCGCACTAACTCTAGCTGCTGCTATATTCCATCTTTCATTTCATATCTATGCACAAATCCCCCGAGTTTTCGTCGTGTGTGTGACAAACACACACGCGCGCGTAAAACGTAAAAGCTCCATTCCGAATTAAACTTTTTTTCATAGGCGTCGAATAATTGGACACTACCCTCTCCTTCCCTGCCGCGAAACTCTTTTTTAATTCTCGCCTCCCTACGCTTGCGAAATTTATTATGATCGATCTCTCCCGGTTTGCGGCATTCTAACACATTTCAATATTGAATGAATGACAACGATTTTCAACAAGTGCGCCTCGAATCATCGCTATCTTCTATGAATACATTTTTTTAACAGCCATTAATTTTTTTTGGTACAAAAGTGAACAAAATCTCGGCAGCTACGGGGTGTGGTGTGGTTTGTTTGATTTTCCGCACTTTGAATTTTAGACGCATGGGAGGAGGCAGACCAACCGATTTTCCCTGATTTTTAAGAACAGATGACCCGATCTGAAAAAAATTTAAAAAATCTAGAGTGAAGCGGTGTCAAGCAGGGCAGGCGCAGACCTGTGCACTGCCTCACCCCACGGCAGTTTCTAGAATGGGAATCTGTAAATCTCTGAAATGGTAGGAGAGGGGCAAATTTTCTGAAACGGGGAGAATAAAACTGATTAAGATTAAAATTCATGAATAAATAAATAGTTCATTTAGGTTTAAAACAATATTTAGGCTTAAAAAGTCTAATAAAAAATGTTTTTTTCTTAAAAAAAACACGATTTTAAAAACAAATATGAGGTCGCCCACCCCGGGAGAATAAAACTGACTGATTAACATTAAAATTCATGAATAAATAGTTAATTTAGGTTTAAAACAATATTTAGGCTTAAAAAGTCTAATAAAAAATGTTTTTTCCTAAAAAAAAACACGATTTTAAAAATAAATGTGAGGTCGCCCACCCTAGCTTCGTAATTTGATTTCATTCACTTTCAGAACTTTAAAATAAAGGCCTCCCTTTTTTCATCAAAAAATATCCAATGACAATTTTTGTGTGTTATTTGAATTACTTTTCGTCGCCAACACACATTTTAGGAACTCCAGACTTCTGGATAAATCCAAAGTTCTATTTTATTTTTATAGAAGGATTCGTGTTTATGCTGATAACTTATTGAAGTGAGGGGAAAATTAGTCACACACTGTCATACTTAAACGTAATCGCCAAAACAAATGCTATTGCTGCCACGGTTTGACAGCTAATTTTGTTTAATTGTCCTATTTGAATAAAATAAAGATTAGTTTTTAACCATTGAGTTTGAATCAAAAACCGGAAGTCAGCTTCATAAATTATTTTTAGTTGTTCTGTTACTAAAGTCAAAACAATTTATATATGTATTAATGTATATAAAACTAATATACGATGCCAAATGATCCGTACAAAACCCGATGACGATGACTTTGGCTTGGGGGTTAAAGTGAGACAGAGTAAACTTCCAAAATGTTTACTTACTACGTATATATATATATAACATTTTAAATCCACACTATGCATAGGTAGGGCAGCCTTCCGGATTTGAGGGGGGTATACCCGACCTCCGAAATTTTTTTTGGGGGGGGTGTCCCAAAAATTTTTTGGGATAGACTTTAAATACGCCATTTTTAACGTTTTTAGTATTGAGTCTGGGACTCCCCAAATTCTAGGGGATGTCCGCGGTACCCCTAATATTAGGTGGGTGTTGGCAGTAATCGGGATTTTTGTTTTTTGAGGGGGGATACATACAACCCTCCCTCCCTGCCCACCTTATGAGACTATATATATATAATATTAAAAAAAACAGATGTATCATCATCATGTATGTATACCGATATCGTATGGTGTATGGGGCTGTTATGCTTTTAGTTGGTTATGGTTGGTTCGTTTAGTTCGTTGATGTAAAAGCGGAATTTCGATATTTTTTGAAGCCCTCCCTCATAATAGGTGAGAAAGGGGGGGCAGGGTGGAATTCACCCCCTTAGCCTCGAAATTTTGGGACCTCCCTAGAATTCAAAATTCGATTGACCTCGGGAAACCAACCCCCCTAGCTTCCCGGACCGTTCTCACCTATGCCCCCTTTACTTAATACCATACATGGGCACCGGGGGGGGAGGGGTTGGGGGGTTAACCCTCCCCCCCAAATTCTGAGAAGGGGGGTTTAACCCCCCCCACTCAGAAGTGGGGGGGAGAAAAGGTTAACCCCCCCCCCCAATTTTGGAAAAATGAAGAAAAAAAATGTCTTTAAAATGACTTCTAACTGCCTCCAAACTTAAGTTTTGAGGTCAAAATGAACGTTTTAAGCAATAAAAAGCTCAAAAATGCAATAAAAAGGGCTTTTTGACCTAAAATTAGCGTTTTTTACCTATTTTTCCTTTAAAATCGAAAAACGATATGGGTAAAATGCACTCCAGAAAAAAAAAACGATATGGGTATTTTGCGTTTCTCGGATTTTAACCCCCCCCCCATAATTTGGGGTTTAACCCCCCCACTCCGGACCAACTTGCCCATGTATGCTTAATACCCTTTTTTACCATAGGATGGGGTGATAACCAAAATTCTCCAAGGAACATCCGAAACACATCATTCCATTCCTAGCGTTTTTAGTACTGGGAAAATCCCTACAATAGGTGGAGCGGGGAGAGGAGTTAAAACCATAGGTGAGCACGGTCGGGGAAGCTAGGGGGGGTGGTTACCCGGGGTAAATCGAATTTTGAATTCTAGGAGGGGGGTCCCAGGGGGGTCCGGACCCCCCCCCCACCTAGGTGTTTAGGGGGGTCGACCCGGGGTGCGAAATTTTGAAATCTAGAAGGGGGTCAGGTGGGGTCCGGTGTCCAAAGCAAAACAGTTTTAAACCATAATAACTTTAATAATTGTTCTTTTTATAAGATAATACTACATTTTATTGAATAAAAAGCCATATTCATGTATAAAAAGGGTGTAAAAGCATGAATATGTGATGAAAATTCACGTTTTTGGAAGAAAATTTAGTATAAAAAAGATACCTAAAATTTTCACGATGAGGGAGGGGGGGAGTCAGATTTCAAAATCTAGAGGGGGGTCAGGGGTAAAAAATTCGGAAATTTGGGGGGAGGGCCTCCCCTAGATTTTCGTCTAAGGGGGGTCCCAAAATTTCGAGGCTAGGGGGGGTGGATCCCACCACGCCCCCCCTCCTTTCTCACCTATGGTTAAAACACGTTTCCAGATTTTTAAGGGAGTGTATACGCATGCGCGTAGACAGGGGGGTCTAGACCCCCTTTTTGGGTCGGCAAAGAGAAAAATCTGGGGGTCTAGAACGACCATTTTTTAAAAATTTTCTTGCGCTTCGCTCCACCCAGCGCTCGATTAATTATATAGTCCCCACTTCCAAATTTGTGTTACTTTGTTTTGTAATCTTGATATGAACATGCTGGACCATATATGGGCAAGTTGGTCCGGAGTGGGGGGGTTTAAACCCCAAATTAGGGGGGTTAAAATCATACATGGGCAAGTTGGTCCGGAGTGGGGGGGGGTTAAACCCCAAATTAGGGGGGGGGGGGTTAAAATCCGAGAAACACAAAATACCCATATCGTTTTTTTTCTGGAGTGCATTTTACCCATATCGTTTTTCGATTTTGAAGGAAAAATAGGTAAAAAACGCTAATTTTAGGTCAAAAAGCCCTTTTTATTGCATTTTTGAGCTTTTTATTGCTTAAAACATTCATTTTGACCTCAAAACTTAAGTTTGGAGGCAGTTAGAAGTCATTTTTAAGACATTTTTTTTCTTCATTTTTCCAAAATTGGGGGGGGGTTAACTTTTTCTCCCCCCCCACTTCTGAGTGGGGGGGGGGGGTTAAACCCCACTTCTCAGAATTTGGGGGGGGTTAACCCCCCCCCGTGCCCATGTATGGTTAAAATCCGAGAAACGCAAAATACCTTATCATCTTTTTTTCTGGAGTGGATTTTACCCATATCGTTTTTCGATTTCAAAGAAACAATAGGTAAAAAACGCTAATTTCAGATAAAAAAGGCCTTTTTATTGCATTTTTGAGCTTTTTTATTGTTTAAAACATTCATTTTGACCTCAAAACTTAAGTTTGAAGGCAGTTAGAACATTTTAAAGACATTTTTTTCTTCATTTTTCCAAATTTGGGGGGTTAACCTTTTCTCCCCCTCCCACTTCTGAGTGGGGGGGGGGCGTTAAACCGTACATGGGCAAGTTGGTCCGGAGTGGGGGGGGGTTAAACCCCAAATTAGGGGGAGGGTTAAAATCCGAGAAACGCAAAATACCCATGTCGTTTTTCGATTTTGAAGGAAAAATAGGTAAAAAACGCTAATTTAAGGTCAAAAAGCCCTTTTTATTGCATTTTTGAACTTTTTATTGCTTAAAACATTCATTTGGACCTCAAAACTTAAGTTTGGAGGCAGTTAGAAGTCATTTTAAAGACATTTTTTTTTCTTCATTTTTCCAAAATTGGGGGGGTTAACTTTTTCTCCCCCCCCCACTTCTGAGTGGGGGGGGGGTTAAACCCCACTTCTCAGAATTTGGGGGGGGGTTAACCCCCCCAACCCCCCCCCGTGCCCATGTATGCGTTAAACCCCCTTCTCAGAATTTGGGAGGGGTTAACCGTAACCCCCCAACCCCCCTCCGTGCCCATGTATGTGCTGGACGACCCACCCCATTTTTAATGTTTTAATTGATCTTCACTTTCAAATTTGTGTTACTTTGTTTTGTAGTCTTAATACGACCATGCTGGATTGTTATATAGTGGGATTAAAATTTTAAAGGTTAGGAAAAGTAATTTTAAAAACATTTTATCGCACTTTGAATTGCTCAGCTGTAATTCAATGTAGGTACTGAGTTTTTAGTTTTGAATGTTTTGGTAATGGAAAATTTAAAGGTATATATATTAATGTATATATCAAATTGTTTGTAAAAATTTTTTTCTTTGTTTTATAGACTTATTTTTATTGAATAATAGTAAATTATGAAGCATGTGGCATAAACAGGAACGCGGAAAATTTTTTTAGGCCTTTTATAGCATTTAGGATTTGGAGGACCCCCCCTTTGGAAATTTTGTTTAGGGTTGGAGACCTCCCTCCCTTTCCGAAATCCTGGCGAAAATCATGTGTATCATCCTGGCGAAAATCCTTTCCGAAAATCATGTGTATACGTATATATAATAATAACAACTACAACCCTATTTACTAACCCCCACCCCCTTCCTCCCCACCTATGCGTTTCACTATAAAAAATTTAAATGGTGAACACCACTAATTAATGTGTTACGTACGTAATAATACGTATATATAAATACTATATTTCCAAAAACCTATATACGGTATATATAGGTTTTATTATTATGGTGGCTTATTATGGTGGCTTAATGCTACACCTGGAGAAATCCAGGATGTTTAGTGTTTAGTAAACTTTTGTATAAAAAACTTTGGGTTTTAAAATTTAAATTTAATAACCGTAGCTATTTAAGCTGCCCCCGGAGTTTTCTGGGATGCCTTATTATGGTGGCTTAATGCTACACCTGGAGCAATCCAGGATGTTTAGTGTTTAATTATATGGCTTCTTATTTTACATTTTTAATTATAACAATCTTAATCAAAATTATTTATAATAAAAAATTTTTTAAACAAAACATAAACTCCAAATAGTAATCCAGCATGTTTAGTGTTTAGGTCTATCATTATTATGTCTTATCTTTTAATTATAGTACTTTTTTGTCAAAAGCATAATTTTTTAGCAAAACATAACCTTAAATATATTTAAATAGTAATTTAACAATTAAAAAAATTTAAAAATTAAAAAAACATTAACAAATCAAAAAATAAAACAAAAAAGTAATTTACTTAAAATATTATAAAAACAATTTTAAAATAAACCCAACTTAAAAATTTTAATAATTAAAAAAACCCCAAAATTGCTAAATTTTGCTTGTAATATAATATAATCCATAAGTTTCCAAACAATTCTACACTCAGTGCTATAAATGCAGGTGTGTTTGGCAAAACAATTCTACACTCAGTGGTATAATTGCACGTATGTCTGGTATTTACAACGGATTATGGGGTCATAAATGCTCTTTATTGCCTGTCAAAGTTACTATATAAGGTTGCAGAAAATCACAACAACTTATTTTAGTGTCCTCTGTTTTAATATTAAATGTTAATGTTTTTTATTGTTTTTTAATGTTTTGCATGTTGTTTGTAAATTTGCTTATTGGTTTTGTATATATATATATTGTGCTGTTAGGCTTGGTGGTCTTACTGACGAGTGCAACACCAAGGGCGTTTAAGACTAATGCACGAAACGCCAACTGGAACCTGCTGGGGACAAGGAGCTTCACGTTGATTCATTTTAATCCGTAATGCATCCTTGACTTTCAGTGGATTCCAATGTGCATCAGTGTGGACTTTTTTGTTTGCTTAAGTGTTGTTTTGAAATCACTGGCAAGCAATTAGTTCACATTTGTTTGTACTGTTTGAGATAGTGGTTATGTATAAGTTAATATTATTTTATTTTTAGCTTTAGCTTTTAGCTTCAACTTATTCAGCTCAAAATCACAGGCTGCTCATATAAGCTGTTATAGCGCGTTTCATAGTCGCCTTATAAAACTTATGTGACAGTTCTGGTGATTACTTCGTCATGGGATCTTTAATAACTTGCTGATGTGGATATAAAAAGACAGAGCATAGTATATAAATAAGTGCCTGCTTTTTATGTTCCGTCTAGAAAGTTTACTTTCAAAAAAATTGAACAACATGTGGCTATATAACTTCAAAAAATTTCTTTATATATATTCCTATTTATTATGCATTATACTAAAAAAATTTTAATTTGTTAATTTGTTGCTTCGCCCTTGCGAGTTAAATGCAAAATCGTTCGTATTTTGTTCCGCAAAGACATTTTATAGTTTACTTTACTATTAGAATTCATTCCAATCTACACGTTTAGTTTACAACGTATCTTATAATAATTTTACACGTGAGAAGTTATTACTATGATTAATATATATAGTTATTGCTTGTTTAATCGTGGGCCATGGCAAAAAAAAAGATCAGGATGAATCACTAGACAAGTATAGAAAACACTTAATAATAGAACTATAAAATTATTTAATAAAAAGAACTTTGTTCAATATTGTTCTGGTTGTTACTTAAAATAAATTTTATAAATTTGAAAAAACAAAAACGGATTGATGTGTAAATATTTTTGGTTCATCCCGCATTGCATAACAACCATAGGTCACCGAAGGGGGGGGTGTAGGGGGGGTCACCCCCCGCCCTACGGGCTCTGAGACCTATCCCCCCCGAAGGCCCATTTTTTGACCCCTCCCCCCCCCCCATCGACCCCTTGAACACCTGACCCCCCCCCCCTAAGGCCCATTTTTGACCACCCCCCCTAACTAGACAATCCCAAAAAATGCTTAAAAAATGGTCAAATTTCGTCAAAAAATTGTCAATTTTGGTCAAAAAAATGGTACCCGGGGTGTGACCCCCCCCCCTGCTTTGTTTCAAAAAAAAAACACCCCGGGGTGTGACCCCCTGGCGGCCAAAAACCTCCACGCCCCGGGGTGTGGACCCCCTCCCCCTGAGCCGTCGAAGGTCGGTGACCTATGATAACAACTATGAAAAAGGGACCCAGATTTTAAATTAAACGTACTTAAGCTGTCTTATTTAGAGCCCTAAGTAATAAAATTGAGTGATTTGCTTCATTTTGGATGGGTGAACGTGCCATAAATGGTCCGAAAATATTGGAAAATTACAAACGTGTCTGACTAAAGCGAAAACGTTTTATTCGCTAGCCTATTTATATATACATTTTCAGGTACTCAAAAACTCATGTCTATATTGCAGCAGCATTAAATTTACAATATACGTTCCGCCCGGGCCCGATATACCTAACACTAACAGCTCCTTAACACCAGCACCCAGACATATGCAAGGGTAGGGGGTTGGGTGGGTGGGGGGGAATAAACAGAATCGCGCCAAAAATGGAAATCCCCTTTAAAATAACTGTCGCGTCGTCCGTCAAAAAGGTCGGTCGAAATAAATTTTTCCGCGCCTTGGACGACTTCACAAAGAACTTTATATTATAAAACTGAACAGAGCGGGAGGAGTTTTGCGGTAAAGACCTGAGAAGTCTTAATTCCCTTCGCCATTAACATCATCATTTGTCTTGCCAAATAAGTCAAAATCTGCATCAAACACACCAAACCGTGACTCGTATTTTATTTCTAATATAAATTAAAAAACCAAAAAGGTCACAGTCCTGCTAATATTATACCATCTGTGACTCGTTCTCCCTTACAAAGGAGGCTACTTTGTTCTTCAGCGTCGCAATAAACGTTCGCACAAAGATTCCATCCGATCCCGTTGTTGTTTTCCTGGGCGATCTCCGGCCGACAAAAGTGAATTATATAGTATTTTTCACACACATACACACACACCGAACCGAACCCACTCGTTAAGCGTCCTTTCATTATAATCCTCTCACATACAATTATACCTGTTTAACTGATGTGTGTGGTAATCAAACTGCCACACAACTCTAAAACCATCTAATCCAAATGGACTTTCCGACAGGGATGTAACCAGAAGGGCGGAGGGGAAGGTTTAAGGCCGCCGCACCGCCCGAAACGGTCGGACAGGAGGAAAAATAAGGATAGTGGTTGGGCGGGGGGAGGGGCGGGTTCTCCCCCCGAAATGGTCGCCAGATAGTAAAATTTGGGGGTTTTCAGAGGCTAAAAATTTAAAATTTTCTAGCGCCTCGCTAATCGCTCGGCACCAAACTATAAAATAATTTTAATACCACAATTGACTCCAAAGACCAAAAAAAATTTTTCGCTTCGCTTTGCTCAGCGGTCACTTTCTATAGTATACATACATATATCTCGCTATTTATCTTGCCTAATGCTAATGTTATTTCAAAGTTAGTACAATATTTTTTATAAGTAACAAGCATACATGGGCAAGCTGGTCCGGAGTGGGGGGGTTAAACCCCAAATTAGGGGGGTTAAAATCCGAGAAACGCAAAATATCCATATCGTTTTTTTTTTCTGGAGTGCATTTTACCATATCGTTTTCGTTTTTCGATTTTGAAGGAAAAATAGGTAAAAAAAACGCTAATTTTAGGTAAAAAAGGGCTTTTTGACTTAAAATTCGGGTTTTTAACCTATTTTTCCTTCAAAATCAAAAAACGATATGGGTAAAATGCACTCCAGAAAAAAAAATCATAAATGGGTACTTCGTTTCTGATTTTTTAACCCCCCCCCCCTAATTAGGCTTTAACCCCCCCCTCTCGGACCAACTTGCCCATCATATGGGTTAAGGACCTCCTTCTCAGAATTTAGAGATTTAACCCCTCTATGTAGCCTTCGTTCAGAGTACATATACTATTGCTTAATCTCGAAAGTTGCTTTCATGTTTTACAATCAAAGGTTTGACCATTGACAAAAGAAATTGAATCATTGGGTCATTCGAAAATAGTAAGGAAAGAAGTACTCGTGGTTATCTTGAAGTCTCATTTCTTGAATAAGAGCATGGTTTTTGCCTTTTTGTTTACGCTTTTTAGAAATTGGGCGCACCCACCAACTTTTTTTATTTTTTTTGCGAAATCACCTTTTTTTTGAAGAAGAAAACAAAAGAATATTTAGTAGTTACTCTGACACATTGAGCCACAATTTGTATAAAATACATGGGACTGTGACTCATTTTAGATTTCTAGCAACATCCTACTAACTACAAAATGAGTCACAGTCACGTTTGATTTTATACTGATTGTGACTCTTTATATGTCAGAGTCACAACGATTACTTTCTCGCCGTGGTAATCAGATGAAAAACATTCGTTAAGAGAATTTTTATTTCACTACATAATAAAAACAATAATGTAT
>JASAMX010012132.1:0-12799 GCA_030248175.1 Microlaimidae sp. YZB2_3
GTGTAAAAACGGAGAGATTGACAGATTTCAGTCTGAAAATTTGATTAAACTAAATAAAGTAGTTTGCGGCGTTGTCAGTAATATTTTAACAAGCAAAATTTAAAATAACCATTTTAATTTAAATTTTATTTGAATATTAATTTCAATTATAATATGTAAATATTCCCACGAAATTACAAAAAAGAAATCTTAATAAAACTAAATAAAGGTTTATGTTGCGGCGTTGTTAGCAATATTTTAACAATAAAAAAAATCAACGTAAACCATAATATTTAAAAAAATTTAAATATTAATTTTGATAATAATAAATAAGTATTCCAAAGCAATTACAAAAAAAGACTTTTAAGTAAATTATTTTTTTATTATTTTATTTGCCAATATTTGAATTATGGGAATACCAATAACCCGAATTTAGCTGAAACAGTTTTTATAAAATATCAGTATAACAATTTTAAACAACTACGCAATGGGTATTTGAAAGCTATAATTAGTGTGAATATCTTATTTAAAAGTGCGGTGCGGAGTCAAATTTTTGTCTTCAATTTTGATAATTTTTTGAGAAAACCTTACCCCTGCCCCCAATAGCCCACAAAATTTTTTTGAGTTACATTTTTACAGTTTGATTTAAGTTACAAATTATGTATTTGAATAAAGCGGCTACTTTCTACTTTAATTTGATACCTTGATCGTTAAGATTGGGGCAGTATTTGTCGAGATATTGCGTTTTTCGTACGAAAAACCCTCGATATTTTCACTGAAAACACGAATTGAAAGAAAGAAAGGTTGGGCAAACTTCACAAAGCCACTGCCTTCGTTTGTTGTTTTTTACAAAAAAGTTGCGGGTTTTTTGTACGGGAAACGCAACAAATATTGCACCAATCTTAACAATAAAGGTACCAAATTAAAGTAGAAAGTAGCGCTTTCTTTGAGTGCATAATTTGTAACGTAAATCGTTATACCCATTGTCACGTCTGTCACGTACGAAATTGTCGAAAAACGCCGTTTATATTAATTATATTTAATTCAGCTTATTTTAAAAAAAAAACGCCACTCCTTATTATTTGTTGCCTTATTTTTATAATTTTTGTAAATAAAATAGTAAAAATTAAATTAACATTATTACGAAAGCAAATTCAAAATTAATTCATTTTTTTAAGAAAAACCAAAAAATTAAAGGGTCATTATTCCAAATATATGTTCACAAATTTTAAAAACGAAACCACAAAAACCTTGGGTTGTTAGATTTGATGGATCCAGAGAGCCTTTACCTTTAATTTAGCAACTTTAAAATTTTATTTTAATTTTTTTAATTTTAAAAAATGCAATATAACTCATTGCAACCGCGTGCGTTATGGTAAAAAAATTGAGATAATTACATCGATATTATTTACATAATCAAAAACGCAACAAGGTCAGAAAAATCGGCGATATAAATTGGAAATAAAAATGGAATTATTTCACCGCAGATGATTGGAAATAAAATCGTACAAAATACCGAATTTTTGACGTATTACGCCTGTTTATTACGTTGCTATAACTGGAAACCGGTAATCATTATTATATTTTGGTTACAGCGTCGAAAAAAGAGCAGAATTTAGCGGAAAAATTATGCGAAACGTGCTCTTTTGATAGGAAGTTGATAGGATAATAACGTTTTAAAATAGAAAAAAACATTACATATAAATATCTACAGTCTCCCGTAATAAACGTTTCTCCGGTAATTTTTTTGTTTAACTTCGTGAGTTTTTTTCCCAAGTTTCATATTTTAATATTAATTCACAAAATCACAAAAGGACAAACGAGAAGAAAAAAATTCTGTACAAAAAACTGATTTCAATTTTTTGCGATTTAGATAGACGTGAAAAAAACTGCAATTTTTCCGCTTAACTTATCTTTAACTTAGCTTTTGTTAGCTTAGGTGGGAGTCTAAAAAGAAAGTGTGACTCCAGAAATACGAGTACAGAGCCCAAGAAAAGCAAAAAATGTAAAAAATATTTTAAAAAATGTAAAAAATTTTGTTTTTGACCCGAAAAATGGCGATACAAGACTTAAACTTGTGATCTCCGGCCTTAATACCTCATCAACTCAACTGACGTGTTAGGTTACATCATCACCCGTTGGCTTGAGTTTATAACTCGCAGGGCGTCGTACTTCTAAAACAAAACAGAGCGGGAGTTTTTACCGAGGTACCTTAAAGCTTCTAAACCGTACTGCATTTGCTTCTTGCGTGACCGCTTTAAACCCGCACTATCCGTACTGCATTTGCTTCTTGCGTGACCGCTTTAAACCCGCACTATCCGTTCACCTGAAGACTCTTGATAAACTGTCTTTAAAAAATAACTGCATATTACATTATGTTTCAAGTAAGGCTGCAATACCTATAGAGGATTAGACTCGATTCAGATCGGAGTGACAAGTGACAATGCGTTCACTCTGCGGTGACAAGTAAGAACCATGCACACCGGAGGGACCAGTGACAGTGTAAAGGCTGGTTCATACTTATGACAAAACGTCCTTTGGCCAAAGTCCAAAGGACAATTTTAGAAAAGCTAAAACGTCCTTTGGACAAGCCAAAACGTCCGTTGAACTTTTTCCTTTTGACAAAGTATGAATGCTACTTAAAATTTGTCCTTTGGCCATTGTCCAAAGGATAAAATCAAAAGGGAAAAGTCCAAAGGACCAAAAAGTAGGAACACGTTGTCTTTTGGATTTTGTCCTTTGGACTTTGTCCTTTGGACAATATCCAAAGGAAGTTTTGACTCTGTATTCGTCCTTTGGACAAAGTCCAAAAGACGTTTTTACGCTGCATTCGTCCTTTGGACAAAGTCCAAAGGATATTTGTCCTTTGAACTTTGTCCAAACGACGTTTTGTCATAAGTGTGAGTCAGCCTTAATGGTTTAAAGGCGCAGAAACACGTTCTCACTTATCACTTGTCACACCGCGGTGATAAGTGACAAGGCGTCTCGTTGCACGCGTTTGCAACCAATGCACTGTCACTTTGTGCTGCGATCGATGAAAGCGTTGTCAATATTTCACTTGTTCACTTTTTACAAAGAAAAAATGTTCTAAAGGCCGGTTGACAGCGGAGTGGCAGCTGATAGCTGATAGTGAACGCGCGCGTTTACATCATTACTGTCACTTGTCACTTGTTGGCGTAAACGTGTTATCACTTTCCACTCTGGTGGGAATCAGCCCTAAAGGACGGTTCACACCGTGACAGCTGATAGCCGAAAGTGAACGCGCGCATTTACATCATTGCACTCTCATTGTTGCTGCGGTGTAAACTGTGTGCGCTGTGCGTCACCTATCAGCCGCCATTCCGGTGTGAACCGGCCCTAAGGGTTATGTTCTTATGTTTAGTGGAGTAATTTTTATAAATAGAGAGAAAAGGATTATGGTCGATGGAGCCGGGAAAATTTAAAATGACAACGCACAACTTGGAGCCGTAATTTGGAATCTTGGAGCCAAAAATAAAAGTCGCTAAAACATCTACCTAAGCCTAAGCCTAAAACCAAAACAATATTTATTTAGGGCTCCAAGCTTACAATTTTTCTAGCTCCAAGTTTCAACAGTTTTCTGAGGAATTTTCTTACTGGTACCTTTAAAGACTCTATACACTGTATTCCTTAACTATTGATGTTTCTAACACAGAATATTATGCTCCACAGCGCAGCTATTAAAGCCGCAAGGATCTTCGGAGACCGGTTCTTAAATTAGTTATCTGAAGCTTATTTAAACTTTTTCAAAATTATTTTAGCTAATTTTTTTCAATTTATGAACTTTTTTTAGGAAGTTTTTAAAAACAATTTAGTTCAAAAAAAGTTGGAATAAAATAAATAATATTACTTTTTTATTACTTAAAAACTTAGCACAGACACAGGGCAGAGCTTCAAAAGCCCAGCTGATTCTCGGAAACTCGAATAATCAAAATTCAGTTAGTGTTCTCTGGACCTCCAGTGCGGAACTCCGGAGCTCCGAAACATAATTATATTTAACTTTTTCCTAAAATAACAAAATACTGTAGCTTATCATTTTTATATTAAAATTTTTTTTAAGTAATCAAAAAAAACTATTTAGACCGAAAAATTATTTTGCAAAAAATACTAAAAAGAAAAGTTTTGAACAATTGCTAAAAATAGCGCACTGTCTTCGGTGAAAGATACCAGTTGCAAAAAGACTATGCCAATAACCGGTGTAATGTTGAAATTTCTAGCTTAAAAGCGTTCGAAGCCGGAGCTAAGCCTCGGTTGCTAGCCGAAATTCAGCGATACTTCGTGTCGGATGAGTATATTATGGAATAAAATCGAAAGTTGCCATGGCAAGGGCCATCCGGACGCGCCGAATAAAAGAGGAAGACTTCTCCACTTCCATGGAAACAGCAACTGGTTAAATCAATTTCATTAGGCCGCCGTTTCTGGTAGAATAGCGCTTTTGGAGAAGAAATACACTATTGTTCCCGTTTTGTTTACGATGGCATAATAAATTATTATTGGTAACTAGGCTCGGAAGCCGTGTAGTCTCGCTTAATATTTGTCGCCTATTTTGCGGCCGATCGCGGCTAAAAATAAACGAAAAGAGGAGTTTAACCCGAAAACGAAGACGTTAGCCGGAGCTCCGGAGCGCGGATTCCGTTTTCGAAGTTTCGAAACGAACCTCGCGCGCCGGAGCTCCGCTTTATTTTTTAAATCAGTTTAATATGAAAACATAAAAGCGCGAAAATCCGCCGGCAAAAAGTAAACGATAAGAGGAGTTTAGCCGGAAAACGAAGCCGTTACCCGCAGCTCCGGAGTGCAAATTCAATTTCTCGAGCTACGGAGCAATCTTTAGGCTCCGAAGCTCTGTTTTTTTTTTTTGAAAAAAAAACTTTATGAAAAGATAAAAGCGGACGATTCCGTCGACTAAAAATTGACAATAAAAGGGGTCTAGCCGGAAAACGAAGGCGGACTAGCGATTTTACCCGAAGCTCCGGAGCGCCAATTAGATTTTTCGAGTTTCGAAACAACCCTCACGGCTCTGGAGCTTTGCATCGAATATTGGCAGACGATTTCGCAATTTGTGATTCGCGATAAAAATAAACAATAGAAAGAGTAAGAAAGTATTTGTGAAATTGACCTAGAAAAATAAAATTCAGATTGTTACGCTTTTTGAAATTAATTTACAGTGTTACCCATTTTTTTAAAAAAATTACCTATTTTTTAACATTATCCATAAAAAAGAAAAAAATTTAAATAATTTTGTCTCTGCTGCTGTTTTTGCGATAATTAAGTTGGTTCTTATTAAGCAAATAAATTTAAAAATCACTGTTTTTGCCGAAAATTGCTATTTTTTGTTAAAGAAACAGAGATTTTAAAATTTATTTGCTTAATAAAATCCAATTCGGGTATCCGAAAAAATGATTAAAGATAATTACATTATATTTTATTTTTAATGTTTTGTGAAATTTTATTAATAAACTGGTACTTTTCGTGAAAAACAAAAAATGATAAAAAAATCCATAATTTCACTGAATTTTTAATATGTAAATAATATTATTAATTTAACCAAAAGCAATACACAATAATTTACAGAAATTTGATGTTGAATAACTTTGAAAATCGTTAATGCATGAATAATTTAATAACATTATACTCTATTTTATAGTTAAACAAAATCGGGTTAAAATTGATTTGTTTGGATTTTACATAAAAATAAAGGTTTACAATATTAATATCCTTAAATTAAAAAATAATTGACAAAAATATAAAATTTGTGAGAAAAAAAATTATGCGCAATAATGACAAAAAAATGTAGTTAATATTAGCAAAACATTTTACGTACGTACCATAGCAACCAGATTTAGCGATATATTATTATAAGACTTTTAGCTCCAGTAAATATAAACCAAAGGTCCAAAATTCAAACATTTCCATGGCAACAAAATCCAAAGACTTAGAAGGAGAAAATCTTAAACATTGTGGGACAAATAAATCAGAAAAATGGGTTTCGATTAATTGCGACAGCAACAAAGGTTAACTTTTATATTAATCATAAAAACTTTCGACCTATTCTCGGGTCATCATCATATAAATCATTATAAATATTTTTGATTTTAAAAGATTTCAATAAAATACAGATATATATACTAAAACAATTAAATCAGCATTAACATATGCAATTATTACTTATGAATACCTGGAAAATAAACGTTGCGCACACCGCGCCATTTAGGGTTGTTAGAACCGAAGGAACTTGAGGTCAAAAAAAAATTAAAGCAGAAAGTTGAGTTTTTGGAGCCAAAAGTAAAAAACAAACACATTAAAACCTATAAAAAAGCCTAAGGAAAGCATAAAGCAAAACCCAAACCACCTTTTAAGGCTCTAATTTCCATATTTGCGGCTTAAGGCTGGTTCATACTTATGTAAAAACGTCCTTTGGACAAAGTCCAAAGGACGTTTTTACATGCGTTTTGATGCTGTGTTTGTCATTTGGACTTTGTCCATAGGACGTTTTTACATAAGTATGAACCAGCCTTTAATGTTTTCTCTAGGTTTCCTAACGGCTCGCAAACCAAATCGTCGTTACTACGGCCAAAATGAGTCACAGTTCGTATAAAATATGTGTGCCTGGGACTCATTTTAAATTTAAAACAGGAATCGATAAACTGCAGAATGAGTCACAGTCACGTGTATTTTATCATGACAGTGGCTCATTTTGCCGTAGTAACGACGAAATGGCTTAAGGACAAAAGCAGATGTCGATTATAAAAACCACAGCAAAAGTAGTCATTGGAAATACTTTACGTCATTATAACTAACTTACTATTTTTTAAGTTTGGGAAAATTGCAGTAGAATCGGGGTTTAATGGAAAATTTAATTTGAAACGTTATATAAATTTTGACTATTATTTTTAATAAAAAGCTTGGTAAAGACAAGGACCTTCGTGATAAAAAAAACGTGGCATCGGTGTATAGTATATTATGAATAATATTTATAATGCCAATATAATAATATAATACCAATATAATAATATAATACTATAATTAATAATAATTAATTATTATTATTATAACATAAAAATAATAACAAATAAAATGCCGGCCACCCAGAATGCCAACGCAAATATAAAATCATTTTGTCTTTTAATCTATTTAATTACAATTTTTGAAGTCATATTATTAATTTTGTGACGTGTTGGATGTGCGCCGCCAAATTTGCCGCCAAACTGCCGCCAAATAGGCGCCAAACCACCGCCATTTTAAAACTAAGGCTTTAATTTAGTAAAATGTAATTAAATAATTTTAATCTCATATTTACATTTTAAATTTTATTTTAAATTTTATTTATATTTACGTTTTTTAAATAAGCAAATTTTCTAACACCCTAAAGTGGTGGCCGAAATTAAGGCGTGGCCGAAATTAAGTAAGTTACCCTAACTTTGTGTGATGAAGAATGACGACAGTTAATTCCATGTACACAAAGGTCTCAAGGAAATTTTAAAATAATTTGTATTTGACGTTGTTTAACAAAAAAAAACACGATCATATCACACGAAAATAAAATAAACATAAAACTTTTTTTTTAAAAGATAGCTGGTTGTGCATATTTTGTTTGTTAATCATTTTTTCTGGTCTTATACAAATTATTTTCAATTCTTCTCGAGACCTTTGTGTACATCGAATTAACCGTCGTGATTCTCCATAGTGTTACGGCGGTTCAAGCGCGGAGTGCGTATCGCGTCTCCCCAAAAGGTCCGCACAACAGTTTCGTCGTTACTCTGACACAATGAGTCAGAAGCGTCGAAAAATACTCGTGACTGTGACTTTTTTTATATCTTAACACACAATTAATATAAACAAAATAAGTCAGAGTCACGTTGATTTTATAATAATTGTGACTCATTCTGTCAATGTAACGACGGTTTGACGAATCCCACATAAAAAATAATTTGCATTTGGTTCGGTAAAAAAAAGGGCATTCGCAACTGTCGAAACGTCATAATCTTTTTTTTGTTGGAAAACCGCGCAAAAACTGCTTAACTTACTATTAGGGTTGGTTCATATACTTATGTAAAAACGTCCTTTGGACAAAATCCAAAGGACGTTTTTACATACGTTTATACGCTGTGTTTGTCCTTTGGAATTTTGTCCAAAGGACGTTTTTACACACGTTTATACGCTGTGTTTGTCCTTTGGACTTTGTCCAAAGGACGTTTTTACATACGTTTATACGCTGTGTTTGTCCTTTGGACTTTGTCTAAAGGACGTTTTTACATACGTTTATACGCTGTGTTTGTCCTTTGGACTTTAAAGGACGTTTTTACATACGTTTATACGCTGTGTTTGTCCTTTGGAGTTTAAAGGACGTTTTTACATACGTTTATACGCTGTGTTTGTCTTTTGGACTTTAAAGGACGTTTTTACATACGTTTATACGCTGTGTTTGTCCTTTGGACTTTGTCTAAAGGACGTTTTTACATACGTTTATACGCTGTGTTTGTCCTTTGGACTTTAAAGGACGTTTTTACATACGTTTATACGCTGTGTTTGTCTTTTGGACTTTAAAGGACGTTTTTACATACGTTTATACGCTGTGTTTGTCCTTTGGACTTTGTCTAAAGGACGTTTTTACATACGTTTATACGCTGTGTTTGTCCTTTGGACTTTAAAGGACGTTTTTACATACGTTTATACGCTGTGTTTGTCCTTTGGACTTTGTCTAAAGGACGTTTTTACATGCGTTTATACGCTGTGTTTGTCCTTTGGACTTTGTCTAAAGGACGTTTTTACATACGTTTATACGCTGTGTTTGTCCTTTGGACTTTGTCTAAAGGACGTTTTTACATACGTTTATACGCTGTGTTTGTCCTTTGGACTTTAAAGGACGTTTTTACATACGTTTATACGCTGTGTTTGTCCTTTGGACTTTAAAGGACGTTTTTACATACGTTTATACGCTGTGTTTGTCTTTTGGACTTTAAAGGACCTTTTTACATACGTTTATACGCTGTGTTTGTCCTTTGGACTTTAAAAGACGTTTTTACATACGTTTATACGCTGTGTTTGTCTTTTGGACTTTAAAGGACGTTTTTACATACGTTTATACGCTGTGTTTGTCTTTTGGACTTTAAAGGACGTTTTTACATACGTTTATACGCTGTGTTTGTCCTTTGGACTTTAAAGGACGTTTTTACATACGTTTATACGCTGTGTTTGTCCTTTGGACTTTGTCCAAAGGACGTTTTTACATACGTTTATACGCTGTGTTTGTCCTTTGGACTTTGTCCAAAGGACGTTTTTACATACGTTTATACGCTGTGTTTGTCCTTTAGTCAAAGTTCAAAGGACGTTTTTACATACGTTTATACGCTGTGTTTGTCCTTTGGACTTTGTCTAAAGGACGTTTTTACATACGTTTATACGCTGTGTTTGTCCTTTGGATTTTAAAGGACGTTTTTACATACGTTTATACGCTGTGTTTGTCCTTTGGACTTTAAAGGACGTTTTTACATACGTTTATACGCTGTGTTTGTCTTTTGGACTTTAAAGGACGTTTTTACATACGTTTATACGCTGTGTTTGTCCTTTGGACTTTGTCTAAAGGACGTTTTTACATACGTTTATACGCTGTGTTTGTCCTTTGGACTTTAAAGGACGTTTTTACATACGTTTATACGCTGTGTTTGTCCTTTGGACTTTGTCTAAAGGACGTTTTTACATGCGTTTATACGCTGTGTTTGTCCTTTGGACTTTGTCTAAAGGACGTTTTTACATACGTTTATACGCTGTGTTTGTCCTTTGGACTTTGTCTAAAGGACGTTTTTACATACGTTTATACGCTGTGTTTGTCCTTTGGACTTTAAAGGACGTTTTTACATACGTTTATACGCTGTGTTTGTCCTTTGGACTTTAAAGGACGTTTTTACATACGTTTATACGCTGTGTTTGTCTTTTGGACTTTAAAGGACCTTTTTACATACGTTTATACGCTGTGTTTGTCCTTTGGACTTTAAAGGACATTTTTACATACGTTTATACGCTGTGTTTGTCTTTTGGACTTTAAAGGACGTTTTTACATACGTTTAAACGCTGTGTTTGTCCTTTGGACTTTGTGCAAAGGACGTTTTTACATACGTTTAAACGCTGTGTTTGTCCTTTGGACTTTGTGCAAAGGACGTTTTTACATACGTTTAAACGCTGTGTTTGTCCTTTGGACTTTGTGCAAAGGACGTTTTTACATACGTTTAAACGCTGTGTTTGTCCTTTGGACTTTAAAGGACGTTTTTACATACGTTTATACGCTGTGTTTGTCCTTTGGACTTTAAAGGACGTTTTTACATACGTTTATACGCTGTGTTTGTCCTTTGGACTTTAAAGGACGTTTTTACATACGTTTATACGCTGTGTTTGTCCTTTGGACTTTAAAGGACGTTTTTACATACGTTTATACGCTGTGTTTGTCCTTTGGAATTTTGTCCAAAAGACGTTTTTACATACGTTTGTACGCTGTGTTTGTCCTTTGGACTTTAAAAGACGTTTTTACATACGTTTATACGCTGTGTTTGTCCTTTGGACTTTAAAGGACATTTTTACATACGTTTATACGCTGTGTTTGTCCTTTGGACTTTAAAGGACGTTTTTACATACGTTTATACGCTGTGTTTGTCCTTTGGACTTTAAAGGACGTTTTTACATACGTTTATACGCTGTGTTTGTCCTTTGGACTTTAAAGGACGTTTTTACATACGTTTATACGCTGTATTTGTCCTTTGGACTTTGTCCAAAGGACGTTTTTACATACGTTTATACGCTGTGTTTGTCCTTTGGACTTTAAAAGACGTTTTTACATACGTTTATACGCTGTGTTTGTCCTTTGGACTTTAAAGGACGTTTTTACATACGTTTATACGCTGTGTTTGTCCTTTGGACTTTAAAGGACGTTTTTACATACGTTTACACGCTGTGTTTGTCCTTTGGACTTTAAAAGACGTTTTTACATACGTTTATACGCTGTGTTTGTCCTTTGGACTTTAAAGGACGTTTTTACATACGTTTATACGCTGTGTTTGTCCTTTGGACTTTAAAGGACGTTTTTACATACGTTTATACGCTGTGTTTGTCCTTTGGACTTTAAAGGACGTTTTTACATACGTTTATACGCTGTGTTTGTCCTTTGGACTTTAAAGGACGTTTTTACATACGTTTATACGCTGTGTTTGTCCTTTGGACTTTAAAGGACGTTTTTACATACGTTTATACGCTGTATTTGTCCTTTGGACTTTGTCCAAAGGACGTTTTTACATACGTTTATACGCTGTGTTTGTCCTTTGGACTTTAAAAGACGTTTTTACATACGTTTATACGCTGTGTTTGTCCTTTGGACTTTAAAGGACGTTTTTACATACATTTATACGCTGTATTTGTCCTTTGGACTTTGTCCAAAGGACGTTTTTACATACGTTTATACGCTGTGTTTGTCCTTTGGACTTTAAAAGACGTTTTTACATACGTTTATACGCTGTTTTTGTCCTTTGGACTTTAAAGGACGTTTTTACATACGTTTATACGCTGTGTTTGTCCTTTGGACTTTAAAAGAGTTTTTACATACGTTTATACGCTGTGTTTGTCCTTTGGACTTTAAAGGACGTTTTTACATACGTTTATACGCTGTGTTTGTCCTTTGGACTTTAAAGGACGTTTTTACATACGTTTATACGCGGTGTTTGTCCTTTGGACTTTAAAGGACGTTTTTACATACGTTTATACGCTGTGTTTGTCCTTTGGACCTTAAAGGACGTTTTTACATACGTTTATACGCTGTGTTTGTCCTTTGGACTTTAAAGGACGTTTTTACATACGTTTATACGCTGTATTTGTCCTTTAGACTTTGTCCAAAGGACGTTTTTACATACGTTTATACGCTGTGTTTGTCCTTTGGACTTTAAAAGACGTTTTTACATACGTTTATACGCTGTGTTTGTCCTTTGGACTTTAAAGGACGTTTTTACATACGTTTATACGCTGTGTTTGTCCTTTGGACTTTAAAGGACGTTTTTACATACGTTTATACGCTGTGTTTGTCCTTTGGACTTTAAAGGACGTTTTTACATACGTTTATACGCTGTGTTTGTCCTTTGGAATTTTGTCCAAAGGACGTTTTTACATAAGTATGAACCAACCCTTACTGAAATAAACATCCGTACACGAAACGACCAATCAGCTGCGTGCGTGCGTATGCAAATTATCAACCGTACGTATGCAAATTACTTCTTACGTCGGATTCGTTAATTGAGCTGCAATGGAACACCTAGCCGTCCACCTTTTAGTCAACGGTTTTTGGCCTGAAAAAGCGCAAAAAGTTAATATTTCCCCCTTAAATTTTTTTTTTCGTTTATTAAACAATGCACTTCTAACCGCTGTATAAATGAAAAATTACTATAATTTCGTCCAATAAACTGTAGCAGTAATAAAAAAATTGTAAGTTTCTATAGCAACCAAATTATAATTACATGAACACTTTAACTGCTGATACAATTATAATAATTTATGAGCTACGCTTAGACAAAAACCATAAAAATAAATGACCGTGAAAGACAAATTCAAAATTAATTTCAAGCCTATAAATAAATATGACAGACTCAAGATATTAAAATAGTGAAAAATAGGCTTCTTACCTTTTAATATAGGAAAAAAAACCAAATATATTGTTTTGATTCTATTATTTTTTACAGTTTTTATAATTTTATTCGTTTGATTTTTTTCGTCTCTGGTATAACGTTGATAGTGATTTTAATTGATGTAAAAAAGAATGAAAAACCTTCAA
>JASAMX010012136.1:0-73794 GCA_030248175.1 Microlaimidae sp. YZB2_3
AATTTTTTAGAAACTTAAAAAAATTTATACTTGGCGTGTTTAGTACTGGGACGATCACCTAAATTTTAGGAAGCTGTGCCTATTGAAAATTAACTGACTTTTAGTGTGGGAGGGGAGGGGAGAAGGGTGGTTATAATTTTTAGAGTTTTTTCACATTATTATTCTTGTGCTGTTTCATTGTTTTATATTGATTTTTAAATTCATTTTTTTAATTGTTGTTGTTGTTTTTTTAGAAGCAGTCAGTGGAGGATGGAGTAGCGTACATGGAATTTATCATGGATTCCCTGGCTAAAAAACTTCTGTTTAAAACAGTGGTGCTTACCGTGGACTCTGTGTGGCGCCTTCTGCTGTGGGTCGACCCAGTGAGTTCCCTACATTTTTATGAGATGAAGGGTGGAATTTATATTTTGTGAAAAGACTTCATATTTTGGCTTAAAGCTATTGTGACTCATTGTGTCCTTTCCGTGAAAACTTAATGTAGAAGCATTAATAAAAGACGATTATCTTTCATTGTCCGGCCTCTGGTGTAATGGATAGCACGCCATAGTCGACTATGGAGGTTACGGTTTCAATTCCTGCTTTTTATCGGGACAAATTTTTCAATAAAATTTTGATCTGTCTAAAGTTTTTCAGCGCCTGGCTAAATATTTTCGCTTCTTAATTTTGGGTCATCACACTAAATTAAGCATTTTCTAGTGTTTATTTACAAAAAAAATTTTTTTGTTATAGCTTATCGTCGTAATTTTTATTTAACACTATATTAGACATTTTGTTATCATTTTTGTGTTTTGGAGGCGAAATCGATGGAGGTGTTAGGACCCGAAAGAAGTAGCAGAGGAAAACAAAGAAAATGAAAACATTCTTTTTAGCGGGGTAAATCATTATCTTTTATTACTTTCACAGTGCTATCGTGCGTAACCTCTACATACGTTAACATATATATTTACGACGAGTACCAAGGTCAAACTGTAGTAAGGCTAAATATGTAAAAAAACGAGAAAAAACGTTATGAAATAAGCTATACATAAGTGTAACTCCGTGTTGTTTTTAAAAAAAGTAAAAAACTTTAAAAAACGAAGAAAAAAAACATATAAATTAGACATTTTTGTTGTGTTGACATTTCCGAAGTCAAATGCGTCAAAGTGAATTAACCTGTCGATTTCATTAGATTTTCAGCAAGTAAAGTATTAAGGCTATCGATGACGGAGTCAGAGTGCTTATTATCCCTTAACTTTTAGCAAAACGAACCGGTGTCGGTGGAAATGTCCTGGAATATGATGCGCTATTTGCCCAAAGCCGCTTCGTGTAACGCCAATTTCCAGGCTCTACTTGTTGAGAATACATCACGTTTCGTCTATAACGCCCTGGAAAACCGACACAACGAAAGCTTCGGCGCGACTTGGACCAATCGGCCCTAGATTTCTAAAACGCCACTTTAGAGGGTTTGTTTTTGTGTTTTGTGTCTTTTTGCTTAGTAAAATGAGCTAGATTATAAGGCTGGATTATACTTAAGTAGCGCTTTTCGAGAACATTTGAGTATATAAGATAAGATAGGATATCTTTTTATTTCATTTCGTTTTGAAAATTAATTTTTCAGGTAGAGCCTCTTCCTCCTAGTCACTCCGGAGCTCCGCCGGATCTTGCCGAAAAGTGCCAGAAAATTTTGGCGGGAAAATTCGGTCAAAAGTTCTTCCACATCCTCAGCTTGGTACAGAAGAAAGTGAACGTGGACTTATCCGGTGCGGATCAAGAACAGGTTTGTTTGTCAGATAGTGGGCATATTGATTGGTTCTTAATGTTTGTTATTGTTTTTCCTTTTTTTTGTATATCCAGTTCAGTTGTTAGCTTGCTTGTAAGTCTTTTTTGGGTACTTTCTATTTTTTTATATCGCCAAAATAAATAATCGATCAGTCTGATTTATAGCTAAATAATTTTCTAATTTAACATTTTCTCTAAGCTTTAATTATTTCTCACAATAAATGACGTTTTAGATATAAATTGGTATAATGTTATATTTTTTTTATTTTAACCATTTCAAGTATTTTGGAAATGAATTTAAAATGAACTTCTGGCATTAATCAAAAAACATTCAGTGTTTAAGTAATGTCACTTCCTGGTGGCATTGAGCTTAGTTTTTCCTTTACCTTGGGTAAAACGTAAGAACATGGGTCCCGCCATTCTGAAATTTCCGAAAATTCTTCTACATTTAGAAGTTTCTAGCGTCCCGTTCTTTTGACCGCGTCTGTTACATTAGCATCCACGGAAAGAAAAAACCACACAAAAAACCATAAAACAAACAAAGTGCATGTTAGCATTAAATCAAGCCACCAGTATTTTTAACGATACTTTTTGTAAAAAAACAAACAAAATAGTGTAAACAAAAGTTTAAAAATGTTAAAAAAATAAAAATTTTATTATAAAAGTAATTATTACTATTATAAATTATACTTATTATAACGTACCTTGCAGACCGCTTTGGCTAACTCTAAGGCGGGCGACGTCAGTCTCAGGTGGGAACCGGGTAGTTGAGGAAAAAGTTCCGCAGCACCGCTGTAACCCATATCCTGAAAACAAATATTTAATGTAATAAAATATAGCAGAATTAATATTAAGCTTTAGAGTAAATGTTAAAGAAAATTATTTATCCATAAATCAGACTGATCGATTATTTATTTCGGCGATATAAAAATAGAAAGTACACAAAAAAGACTTACAAGCAAGCTAACAACTGAACTGGATACACAAAAAAAACGCAAAACAATAACAAACATTAAGAACCAATCAATATGCCCACTATCTGACATACAAACCTGTTCTTGATCCGCACCGGATAAGTCCACGTTCACTTTCTTCTGTACCAAGCTGAGGATGTGGAAGAACTTTTGACCGAATTTCCCCGCCAAGATTTTCTGGCACTTTTCGGCAAGATCCGGCGGAGCTCCGGAGTGACTAGGAGGAAGAGGCTCTACCTGAAAAATTAATTTTCAAAACGATTCAAAATAAAAACATATCCTATCTTATCTTATATACTCAAATGTTCTCTAAAAATCACTCTAGTATAATCCAGCCTTATAATCTAGCTCATTTTACTAAGCAAAAACAAACAAAACACAACAAACCTCGACAGTGGCGTTTAAGTCCAGGGCCGATTGGTCCAAAGTGGCGCCGAAGCTTTCGTTGAGCCGGTTTTCCAGGGCGTTATAGACGAAACTGATGTAATTGACAATTAGAGCCTCGAAATTGGCCTGACACGAAGCGGCTTTGGGCAAATAGCGCATCATATTCCAGGACATTTCCACCGACACCGGTTCGTTTTGCTAAAAGTTATGGGATAATAAGCATCATAGATGAACACGGTCAAAAATCTAGGGGGGTTTACCCCGGGTAAATGACATTTCAAAATTTAGGAGTAAGCACTCTGACTCCGCCATCGATAGCCTAAAAAAAAAAAAACAAAAAAAAAACCAAAAAAAAACAAAAAAAAAAAAAAACAAAAAAAACACAAAAAAAAAGAAATACCCAAAAAACAAACAAAAACAAAAACAACAAAAAAAAAAAACCAAAAAAAAAAAAAAAAACAAAAAAACACAAAAAAAAAAATACTTTACTTGCTGAAAAGGGGGGGCGTCTCTGAGGGGGTCAGTAATGAAATCGACAATTTGAAAAAAAAAAAAAAAAAAAAAAAACAGGACAAAACAACCGATACTTAATTCACTTTCTGAAACGCATAATAGACCCAAGTTAATTCACTTTATGCATTTGACTTCTGAAATGCCAACACAACAAAAATGTCTAATTTAAATGTTTTTTTTTTCGTTTTTTACTTTTTTTAAAAACAACACGGAGTTACACTTATGTATAGCTTATTTCATAACGTTTTTTCTCGTTTTTTTACATATTTAGCCTTACTACAGTTTGACCTTGGTACTGGTCGTAAATATTATGTTAACGACGGTAGAGGTTACGCACGATAGCACTGTGGAAAGAAATAAAGATAATGATTTACCCCGCTAAAAGAGTCTTCATTTTCTTTGTTTTCCTCTGCTACTTCTTTGGGTCTAACACCTCCATGATTTGCCTAAAACACAAAAATGTAACAAAATGCTAATATAGTGTTAAATAAAAATTACGACGATAAGCTATAACAAAAAATTTTTTTTTGAAATAAACACTAGAAAATGCTTAATTTAGTGTGGTGACCCAAAATAGAAGCGAAAATAACCAGGCGCTGAAAAACTTAGACAGCCAAATTTATTGAAAAATTTGGCCGATACAGGAATTGAAACCGTAACCTCCATAGTCGACTATGACGTGCTATCCATTACACCATAGGACGTACAATGAAAGATAATCGTCTTTTATTAATGCTTCTACATTAAGTTTTCACAGAAAGGACACAATGAGTGACAATAGCTTTAAGCCAAAATATGAAGTCTTTTCACAAAATATAAATTCCACCCTTCATCTCATAAAAATGTAGGGAACTCACTGGGTCGACCCACAGCAGAAGGCGCCACACAGAGTCCACGGTAAGCACCACTGTTTTAAACAGAAGTTTCTTAGCCAGGGAATCCATGATAAATTCCATGTACGCCACTCCATCCTCCACTGACTGCTTCTAAAAAAACAACAGCAACAATTAAAACAAAAGAATTTAAAAATCAATCTAAAACAATGAAACTTCACAAGAATAATAATGTGAAAAAACTTTAAAAATTATAACCACCCTTCTCTCCTCTCCTCACACTAAAACGCAGTAAATTTTCAATAGGCACAGCTTCCTAAAATTTAGGTGATCGTCCCAGTACTAAACACGCCAAAGTATAAATTTTTTTGAGCTTTGACAATATTATATCCCAAAAAAATTACGGATATTGCTTATGCTTTACCTATTTATGCCAAAGACATCAAAACCTGTTCACCTGTGCCTTATTAAATAGGTAAAGTTAGTTTAGCAAATCAATACCTTAGTGCAAACGACCAATCGGGAGAAAGAAGCGTGCACCACTAGCGCCCCCATGCGGCGGAGTTCCGCGATCAAAATCAGACAGAGTTTTTCAATGAGAGAGTGAAGGGATTTCTGCAGTGCCGGATCGTGCATCAGCGCCGAGGGAGAACGCAGCCATCTAAATTGTTTATAACTGCACTTTACCCAAACAGATCTATTGGCCCGGTAGTGCAGTGGTATGGCGTAAAACTTTGCATGTTTACAGTCTAAGTTCGATTATTTAAACGACCGAGATGGTCCTTTCCGCAAGTAGAAGGAGGATATTAGCAAGGCGAAAAGAGTGCCTGAATATTCAAGCCAATACTAATTTAAAATCAAGGCACGCCAAAAATCTCGTTATCATCCGACAGCAGGATGCGCGAATCGCATTGGATTTTTCTAGTTTTTTAAACGATCAAGATTTCAATAGTTAATAAATCTTTTAACATTAGCTAATTACATCAAAAAAAAAATATTCACAGTCAGAATTTATGCTCAAGCTTTCAAGATTACAATAAATGATAATACATTAACATTATTATAATTTTTCTACCTGTAAAAATGAATCACTTGTTCGTCACCGTGAGCCGAATTGTTAACGTTCACATCAGTCACCCAATCCGTTACCATTTTTTTCATAATTCTAAAAAGATGCAACTTTTAACCAAAACTAACGTTAAGTAAAAACTTATTTTACCTCAACGTAAATATTTAAATAATTTTAATAGATTAAGTTATTGGCATTGAACAAAATACCATACCGTGAATTGAAACACATAACACAAAAAAGAGTTTCTAAATTTAGCTTTTATTTTTCCATCCAGTAAAGACTAAATTTAACGGCACTGTACAAGCGACAAAACGGTCGCGATAGCCGCCCGCCGCGCAGAAAAATTAAAAAAAACAATAACAGAAATACGCACGGTATTATGTTTATTTTTATATTAACCATTTTAAGTATTTTGGAAATGAATTTAAAATGAACAGCTGGCATTAGTTGAACAACATAATAGTGTTTAAGTAATAACACTTCCTGAGAGCATTCGAGTTTAGTTTAGATAAAATTTTAAATTGAATTGGAAATTAAGGAAATACAATTGGGTTCTAAACCTAATCAAGAAACCTCATCAATAAACTTTTTTTTATTTTCATGGATCAATAAACTTTTTTTTATATAACTATTTAATTTATTTTTCTGGACGCTGTTTATTAAACATTTGCAAACATTCCATTTTTTGTAAATATTTACAAAGCAATGAAATCATTTTATACATTCGTATGCAAAACAATAGGAAACAACGATGTCGTTTGCAAAGCGTTTGCAACTATCGAAAAAACAAAAATTTGCATTAATTCCTATTTAGATAAATCTGTACGGTTTAGCATAGGATTACATTTCTTTCTACATAATTACAATAATCAAATGTTGCTTGTAATATTTTTGCACATTGCTCTAGGGGCCTTTTTTATAAAGACGTTTGTAAATTTTCATTTTACAAATCTCTGCCTATTTTTTTGTAAATTACATGATAGAGGATATACGACACGGCTAATATGATGGAATGATGTGGCTGCGACTAATCAGCGCAAAGCAGTGCGCGGAGATGCTTCGCCTGGATTACAAGTCAAAAAACCTTTATCGTGTATTTTACCAAAAATAGGCGGAGATTTGTAAAATGAGAATTTACAAAGGTTTTTATGAAACAGGCCTCTGGTGCTTGAGTAGATCGATCATGGCCGTATTCAAGGGGAGTGAACAGGAAGGTCGTTTCTTTTTGCGGTTTTCAAACAAACAATGGTAAGAATGCGTTTCCGGCCAAAATGACCCTCAGTTTTTTCCCTTGTCGCAAAATGCTGGTTTACAACTATGTCGGTCTACATAGTCGGTCTATCTTATTTATTCAACTTACTGAAAGGCTGGGGCGCATTGGGCTGTCTCGTCGTAGTTGGTGAGCATTCGGAAAGCGCTCTGTTTCCCTCCGCCTGCCACTAGCTCGTCGATTCCCACTTGTGGACCTGTGGTGAAACCGACGCTGGAAGATGCACCCTCTTGCTCCACGATCCGGTGAGACTAAAGAAAAACGACAAATTTTAAACTTAGTTTAAGCTTCGAGAACCGTTCTGGCGGATATTTACACACACAGACACAATCAAATATAAGGTTTACAACTTTACATATTGGCCTAGTGTTGGAATAAGAATTTGGCTGAAAGATGTAAAACTTCCCCTTCTTTTTTATCCAGTACCTAAATATATTTTTTAACAGAGTCTCCTCCATTGTACAAAAAGTACTCTTGCAAAGAAAACTTGAGTAATAATATCACCCCGATGAAAAATCCATTTTAAAATTTACCCTTGTATGAAATTTTAACTACATAGTGATAAAATTTACCTTTATATCAACAATTTTAAAGCCAAGAATCGCTGCTTTCCTCAATGAATACATTTTTACAATTTACATCACCAGTCAATCTTACCTGAACCAGTGCTGAAACGGGCAGAGTGGAAATGTCCAGTTCTAGACACACGGAAGAGTAAAAACCTTCTTCGTTCAGCAGATAATGCAAGGAGGCTTGACTCTCCTTGGTTTGCCCAGAGGTTGGTGCCCATTCCGAAAGATCAGTGAGCAACCTAACAATATATTAATTTAAATGTACATTATACTATAATAAATTTAACTATAATACAATAGTATTGATAAGATGAGAAGAGTTATCATGTTGTCAGGGACGTAGCCAGAGTTTCATTTTGGGGGGGGGGCGGAGCCTCCCCCCCCCTTAATTTTTTAAAAAGTTAAAAAAGCAACACGTAGATAAAGCTGTATAATACACTGTTTTTGGCCTAATAACCTATTATCTAATGTTTTTAGCGGTAAAAACATGTTTTCTTAGTTAAAAATTACATAAGCACACATTGGCAGAGCCTGGATTTTACAAAAAAGAATTTAGAAACGTTAGTTTCAGACCCCTTGGCTAAACCCACATTGTAAACCAAAGCACATAAGCAGCATCTCGGCTCCATGTTTTCTACGGTACCTACCTATATGAAAAAAATCCGAGCCAATACTATAAGCGGCAGGAAAATTTAGGAGGGGAGAGGTACATAAATCAACCAATATGATTGTTTGTTTTGCTTTCTGTGTAGTACTTATTACTTATAAAAATTATTGTACTAACTTTGAAATAACATTAGCATCAGGCAACATAAATAACGAGATATATATGTATGTATACTATAGAAAGTGACCGCTGAGCGAAGCGAAGCGGAACAATTTTTTGGTTTTTGGGAGTCCATTGGGGTACTAAAATTATTTTAAGTTTGGCGCCGAGCGATTAGCGAGGCGCTAGAAAATTTTGAATTTTTAACCTCTGAAAACCCCCAAATTTTACTATCTGGCGACCATTTCGGGGGGGGGGGGGGCGGCCGCCCCCCCCCCCGCCCAACCACTATCCTTATTTTTCCTCCTGTCCGACCGTTTCGGGGGGGGGGCGGCCGCCCCCCCCGGGCTACGTCCCGGCATGTTGTTGTTGTTATTGTCAACAACAACAACAACAATAAGAGTTATCATAGATTTTTTAAGCCACACAAGCCGATTAATTTTTCACAGCGGATTGTCGGTATTAGAGTTTATTTGCAATAAATCAATTATGAATATCACGTAATGAATAATTTGCATACGGTGTCGTTTAATTTAATTAAATATGGGTTGAGCACCGTTATTTGAAAGTTCAGCATGATGTTCATTCAGTATTTTTAAACGCTTTTGAAACCAAATAATTAAAGAGGTTCAACAGTTTTCAACGTCTTTGTCCAGATCTCAATTCCCTTACGTAAAATTCATGAATTAGAAAACAGTAAGGAAATCGATTAAAAGTTGTAAAAAATATAGCTATAATTTGATCGTCGACCTACCATTTTATCGTCCACGGTCGACCCCTTTCCCGCCGAAATCTGGGCGCACCTTGGAAAAACACCATATTATAATCAGTGGCGTAGCCAGCAGACTTGTGCACTGCCCCCCCGGAGGGTTTTATTGGGGGGGGGAATCCCAAAACGGGAGGGGGCACGAGGGAACATCTTTTTTGAAACGGGGGGGTGGGGCTAGCAGGGGATAAAGAAAAAAAAGGAGAAAAAAAGAAGGGAAAAGGGAAAAAAGAACAAAAAAGGGGAAATAAGGTAAAAATATGTCAAAAAGGGCTCAAAATACATTGAAATAGGCTAAAAACTGCAAAAAATTAGCGATCATGGCGTTATTATAGCTCAAAAATGGCGTCATAATTTTAGGGTACTTTTTCATTTTTTAGCAGGGGGGAATAAAACCGGGGGAAGGCAAATCCTCCAATAAAGCGCGGGAGATTTTTAGACCGTGCACAGGTCTGAGCCAGGATTTCATTTCGGGGGGGGGGGCGGTCTGGGGGGAATTGTCACCTAAGCGGCGCGATCGCCGCCGCCTGTGCCGCCGCCTGCATCGCGTAGCGGCGTCAAACGACGTGAAGTGTCCGCAGGGGCATCTGGAGGGTGTCCCCTCAGCCGCCGGAGGCGAAGGGTTTTTTCAATTACATAATTATATAAATATGTACTTTAAAACTTTTAAAAAAATTACTTAAGAATCGCCCCCTAAAGATCGCGTGAACGTTTTTTACCTAATTTCTATCCAATTTTGTCTGATCTTCTAAATTAATCTGGCGATGAAATTGTATATAACAAACTATCTATTGCCTGTTTTTAAATTATGCGCATGAGTATGGTTGAAGTTATTATAATAACAAAAAATATTACTGATAATATTAGTTTTACTGGTACAAATATGACCTTCCACCCAGCGTAGGGGGAAAATTTTATATATTGATTAGTTTATGGTTTTAACACAATATTCGAAAAATGAAAAAAGGTAACCTATACGAAATTCCAAGCTTCGCCAAAAAAGGGGGTGAAGTGAAGAGAGGTGGACTACCCCACAAGTATAAAAACCGTTTGTTGTCTTAAAGGTGCGGTGTGGAGTCAGACTTATTGTCTTCGATTTTGATAATTTTTTGAGAAAACCGTACCCCTGCCCCCAATAGCCTACAAAAATTTTTTCAACAAAATATCTCCAGTGGTACAGGAGTTATGACTCCACGAAAATGACGTTTTTTGACAATTCTGTACGTGAAAAATTGCTCTATAATTATAACAATTTAAGTTACAATAATTATGTACTCAAAAAAAGCGGCTATTTTCTACTTTAATTTAATACCTTGATCGTTAAGACATAAGTCTGGCGCAGTATTTGTTGAGATATTGCGTTTTTCGTACAAAAAACTCTCGATTTTTTGGCTAAAAACAAGAAGTGAAGGAAAAAAGGTTGGGCAAACTTCACAAAATCACTGCCGTCGTTTAGTGTTTTTAACGGAAAAGTTGCGGGTTTTTTGTACGAGAAACGCAATATTTCGACAAATATTGCACCAATCTTAACGATCGAGGTATTAAATTTAAATAGAAAGTAGCCGCTTTCTTTGAGTGCAATATTTGTAACGTAAATCGTTATACCCATTGAGCAATCTTTCACGTACAGAATTGTCGAAAGGCACCATTTTTTTTGGGGGGGGGGGTCATAACTGCTGAACCACAGGAGATATTTTGTTGGAAAAATTTTTGCGGGCTATTGGGGGCAGGGGTAATGTTTTCACGAAAAATTATCAAAATCGAAGCCAAAAAGTTTGACTCCGCACCGCACCTTAAAGGGGTTTAAAACAGCCATTATCATACCTATATAACTTATAATAAAATATGAGTTTTAACATGTATTTATTATTTCTATTCAATATCTAAATCGTGGCGAAGTGGCGCAGATCTTACGTCTTGCATACTGAAGGTCTTTCGATCAAGTTCCGGCTGAGACACATTGCATTGTGATAATATTCTTTGTTAATATTGTTCTATGCAGGGACGTAGCCAGTTTCATTTTGGGGGGCGGATTGTAGTACAAAAAAAAATTTCGGGGGGGGGGGGCACCGCCCCCCCCCCCCCAATTTGGGGGGGGGGGCGGAGCCCCCCCTTAATTTTTGAAAACGTTAAAAAAGCAGGGATAAACGTAGATAAAGCTGTATAATACACTGTTTTTGGCCTAATAACCTATTATCTAATGTTTTTAGCGGTAAAAACATGTTTTCTTAGTTAAAAATTACATAAGCACACATTGACAGAGCCTGGATTTTACAAAAAAGGAATTTAGAGACGTTAGTTTCAGACCGCTTGGCTAAACCCACATTGTAAACCAAAGCACATGAGCAGCATCTCGGCTCCATGTTTTCTATGGTACCTACCTATATGAAAAAAATCCGAGCCAATGCTATAGGCGGCAGGAAAATTTAGGAGGGGGGAGGTACATAAAGCAACCAATATGATTGTTTGTTTTGCTTTCTGTGTAGTACTTATTACTTATAAAAATTATTGTACTAACTTTGAAATAACATTAGCATCAGGCAACATAAATAACGAGATATATATGTATGTAAACTATAGAAAGTGACCGCTGAGCGAGGCGAAGCGGAACAAATTTTTGGTTTTTGGGGGTCCATTGGGGTACTAAAATTATTTTAAAGTTTGGCGCCGAGCGATTAGCGAGGCGCTAGAAAATTTTGAATTTTTATCCTCTAAATACCCCCAAATTTTACTATCTGGCCACCATTTCGGGGGGGGGGGGGAGGCGGCCGCCCCCCCGCCTAACCACTATTCTTATTTTTCCTCCTGTCCGACCGTTTCGAGGGGGGGGGGGGGGGGCCCCCCCCCGCCCCCCCTGGCTACGTCCCTGGTTCTATGTAGTATTTGGTTGCGCAATTTACTGCCGAGTAAAATCGGCCTTGCGTATCCTGCTTTATGCGAAATAATAAACTTTAAATTTTAAAGGCATATGCCTTAGCTATGTATTGAATAATACAATCCATCGAAATTAAAAAAAACAATATAAATCATTAATGTACCGAAACGGGAAAAATTTCAGTTTTAGGGTACTTTTACGCTTTTAGAACGCATCACTAATGCTTCTGAATTTATACTTAATGGAAAAAAATTTCTCCCAAAATTCAAAAAACGTAAGGGTCCCTCCCCCCTTACGAAAAAATCCGGCTATTTGAGGAGGGGGCACCCCCCCCCCCCCCCCTAAGCCAAATAATCTACTAAGTGTGTAACTATTAAGTCAATAAAATAGTGTCTTACATCAATAATAAAATTTCTAAAAAAATCAATAATTCAATAACCAACTTACCGGTTATCGTCCACCTCTTTCCCGCCGAAGTCCGGGCGTTCTGTGGGTGAACACCACAGTAGATGGTTGGCGGCCGTGAGTTTGCGGGCGAAGAACAGATCCGCACCGAACAGGGTGTAGTCGGAGGGGATGTTCCCCAGCGGGATGTGCAAGTAGCGACTCAAATCCGCAAATGTCTAAAGACACAAAATTATCGTTTACTACTGAAAAATAAGCCGTAATACGTACGAAATATCGTCGTCACTACGGCAAAATAAGCCACTGTCATTATAAAATACACGTGACTGTGACTCATTCTCTGGTTAACAGGGTCTTGTTTTAAATTTAAAATGAGTCACAGGCATAGGTGGGCAGCTTCTCGGATTTGGAGGTGGGGGAGGTATAAGGGGGAGGTCAAATTTTAGGGGGGTGTCCGGCAAGACCCAAATTTTGAGAGGGTGGTGTACCCAATATTTCCGCGCTGCCTTAAAATGGGCTTAAAACGCGTAAAAAGGTAAAACAAGCTTGTAAATGCTTTAAAACTGTGTAAAATTAAAATAAGACCTTATTGCAACTGATAAATTTTATTTTTTAATTCTTTTAATAATAATGTGTTTATATATTCTTATAATAAGATTAGAAATCATAGTTTTTAAATAATTACGTAATAATAGAATAGTAATATATTTTCTTGATTATAAAGTCAAGTATCACAAACTTTTTAATCCATAATTTTATATTTAATGAAAGATTATATACATACATGGGCGTAGCCAGGGGGGTCAGACCCCCCCTTTTGGGTCGCCAAGGATAAAAATTTGGGGGTCGACCATTTTTAAAAAATTTTCTCGCGCTTCGCTCAGCATCCCATTAATTATTATAGTCTCCACTTGCAAATTTGTACTACTTTGTTTTGTAATCTTGGTATGACCACGCTAGACCCACCTCATTATTTATGTTTTAATTGATCTCCACTTCCAAATTTGTGTTACTTTATTTTTTAATCTTGATATGACCACGCTGGACCCCCCATTTAGATTTGTTATATAGTTGTATTAAAAATATAAAGGTTAGAAGTAATTATAAAAACATTTTCTGGCACTTTGTATTGCTCAGCTGTAATTCAATGTACTCATTTTTCAGCTGTAATGTTTTAGAAATCGAAAATTTTAAGGTATCAAATTGTTTGTAAAAATTTTTTTTCTTTGTTTTATAGATTTATTTTTATTGATTAATAGGAAAATAATGAAGTATATGACATAAACAAGGTAATAAATTCTCCGCACGAAGCGCGGAAATTTTTTTTAGTCCTTTTATAACGCTGAAAAAATTTTCTCCGAGAAGAGAATTTGGGGGGAGGTGTCCCCGGGTACCCCAAATTTAGGGGGGGTGTCCCCGGGTACCCCAAATTTAGGGGGGGTCAGCAAAATCCAAAATTTTTGGGGAGGGGTATAACCCCCCTGGCCACCTATGTGGAATCTCCGGAGTTCCCTAAATGAATAATCTAAGTCCTTATTAAGCCTAGAAATATTTATTATATACCACAACCACATTTAGCCGTATTTTTACAACTATTTTTAAGGTTTTTCATTGGATTTAATGTAAAATAATAAATATTCTAAAATTAAATTATAATATGGAGATCCCTCCTTAATTTGACTTAAAATTACAACGAAGCTTAGCTTTGGAGCTCCAGGAAATTCAAGTTTTTTACATACAGTTGAGCCCTTGGTTACAGATAAGTGGTAAAATAATGGTCGCGATGTTATTCCAAGAAGGGACCAATTATATACCTGAAAATATTATCTGAAATAAAGAATAAATAACCTACCGATAAATAAGTATCATAATTCAGATAGTGTTGAATCATTCGGCGCAGACCAACCCTCTGCCAGTCCAAAACGCTGAACAGTTTCGGGCTATAACAAAGTACAGAGCCATAGTGTCTTGGTGTTAAATTACAACTTGATTATAACACATGTGCAATGAAAAACCAATTTAAGCTTAAATACAACATTTCAGTAACTTTGTCAATTTGTTACAAACCTATAAACTGTATAAATTAAGACTTCAATTTTAATATAGACTCTATAATAATTGTATAAATTGACCCTATAGTTAGCAAGAATTCCTCTTTTTTACATGCAAAACAACTCCAGCTTTTACATTTTTAAAATCCAATTTTTATCATTATTTTACCCGTCGGATATGTGCAGTTTGACCATCGGGAACTCTCCCATTTGTGATACGGCCCCCGTCAACTTCTCATTTTCCGCATTGGACTGAACGCAGATGAAAGTCGGGCCCCAACGATCGTCCCGATAGGATTTTAGCAGTTTTTGCAAACCTCGATGAGCCTTAAAAAGACCAAACACACTATTCTATAGCAAAACACACTATTCTTTCAGTAAACAAGTATAAAGTACCTAGTGCTTAGTTTACATATTAGGGACTAAGCATTTATATACCTCGTTTCAGACCTGTGCACTGCCCTCCCCCCGGGGTGAAAACGGGGGGGAGGGAATTCCAAAATGGGGGTGCACGGGGAGCAACTTTTTTGAAACGGAGAAGTGCAATAAAACGGGGGGCAAGCAGGGAGGAAAGAAAAACAAAGAGAAAAAAAGGAGAAAAAAGAGAAAAAAAGAAGGGAAAAGGGAAAAAAGGGACAAAAAAAAAAGCGAAAATAAGGTAAAAATAGGTCTAAAATGGTTTAAAATACATTGAAATAGGCTAAAAACTGCAAAAAATTTGCGATGATGGCGTCATCATAGGTCAAAAACGGCGTCATACTTTTAGGGTACTTTTTCATTTTTTGGCGTGGGGGGGGCAATAAAACGGGGGGGGGGGCATTTCCAGACCGTGCACAGGTCTGTTGTTTGCTTTACATGTGGATTGTACTCGTTTGCCTATTAAGTGTATAGCTTTAAAACCGGTAGGAATATTCGTAAGCTATCGTCTTAATAGGCTTTAGCAGTTTCCGCATAATCCGATGCGCGTTCAAAAAATCCATGAAAAATTCGAAAAGTGATGTGTAACTGGAAAAAATTAAAGCATATTTCTTAAAATTTAAACAAAAATTATATTAAAATATAGCTAACGTATAAATCTGTATAATAATATTACCGCTTTAGCGAGGCATACTTTATCAGTCCTATTGTACCACATTAAGTGCTATGTCAGCAAGCACTGTAGTTGTAAAAAAACATGTTATCCATAACAGCACATTTTTAAAAACTGTCGTTATGTCTTTTTATATTTTTAAAACAACCAGTTTCTAATTTTCTATTTTTAGATTAGTTTTTAATACCGAATTCTTACTTCTTTCATACTAGTCATGACGTGGATTTCGAATTCGTGATTGGGTTTAGGAAGGACTGCTTCGGGATGTCGAATTTCTCTAAACTATCGAAAATATTCATACAACACAAACCAGAAAGCATAAACCACAGTATTTACGCTAATTAACAAAAACACTGTTAATGCTTAGAACTGATGAAATGTAAAAACATTATTAATAATGGTTTTACGTTTCCTAAGTTGCAATAAAAATTTTTAATTTACAAGTTTTTCAAGTTATGCTATATAAAATATTACACTAGAAGATTTTTGTGGTTTTTCTTAAAAGTTCTAAAATGTTTCAGCCAAGAAATCATTTTATTTTTTTAATTTGTTTTAATTTTAAAGTTAAAATAAATTTTTTAACTTAAAATAGGCGAAATAAATGTTTCAAAATATTAATTTTAAATTTATTTCACTTTTCATTTCGTTCCGTCGAGTACATGTTATTGACATTGGGCACATTTTCCGTCCTTGTTTTGTCCACAATCCACACGTGCCCTTTTCTAAGCGCCGGCATTATAGCTCCAAAAATTGCTCGAGTATCCCTTAAATAACAAGATCAATTTTCTTTGGATTTTCTAAAATATGTTTTTTTGCGTTTTACAATTTTTTTTTAAATGTTTAGTTTTTTTTTCAAAATTAAAAAAAATATTTTAAAGTAAATTTTATTTTACGATGAGGTGAGTACACTTACATAATTTTAGCAGTGAATGAAATCATAGTTCATAATGCAAAAAAAAGTATACATAAATTCTAATTTTACGTTTATGATTGGTTTAATTTTTAATTTAACTTATTAGTAACGCATACAAATGGTTATGTTGTAGGTAATGAAAGAAAATATTATTGCGTTTAATGTTATTATTCAACCCATAACAATAATAAATGTAATAAAATTACTGAGCATAGTGGTAAAAATAAATCTGTTTTAGTGATTTATCCTGAAGGTATTGACAGCGCTGCTGACTCAGTGTTCGCATTTCCAGTTGGTGATATTCAAATGTCTCAAAATCCTGCAATAATTAAATAACAAAAATGTATAAATTAAAAATTTAAATATTAAATTTTCTATAAATTATTTACATTGTTAAAACAGTCAAAAATGACATTTAAAGACAACAAACCAGATTATCAGAATTTTTTAAGTCGTGTTTTTGCAAGCTAATTTTGATTAGTAACCACACCTATGCGCCGTCTGGAAATGCCTCCCTCCCTGTTTTATAAGTGACTATGCTCCCCCCGTTTTATTGTCCCCCGCCTAAAAAAGAAAGAGAACCAAAAATTATAGCGCCATTTTTGACCTATTTTCGCGAAATTTTTTGCAGTTTTTAACGCTTTAATATTTTAACGCATTTTAAAACATTTTAAACCTATTTTCACTTAAATTTCGCTTCTACCGTATTTTTTTCTTTCTCCTTTGCGTGTCTCCCCCATTTCAATAAATATTGCCCCTTGTGTCCCTCGCATTTTGGAATTGCCCGTGCCCCCCTCCCCTCAATAAAACCCTGAGAGGGAGACAGTGCACAAGTCTGTTACCTAGTTTAATTTAAAAACTATTTCTCCTCACTTTTCGCATGCGCATCTGTTTTCGGGCCTCTTCGGACACCTGGCAAAGACAGCCGAGACCAGCCAGAACCCTAAACATCAGGGGAACCTGAGTTTCGTACACGCCTTCAATATGCGGTGCGGCTATGTTCGAGTTGATTTCGCTGAAACAAAAAATAACGTATTTCTCACTATATAAGCCTATTATGACCTAAATGAAAAATTTTGTACAGCTTATAAGTTGACCAATTATCTACCCTTTTCAAAAAGTCCGTGTTTATTTCTGATTAATCAGTATATAATAAAATAGGAATGTCAATTTTAATTGTGGGCATTTTAGAATAACAAAACAATAATAATAAAAAACAAGAATACGAATTACAAAATTTATACGGCGACGCGGTCTGAATCGCTCCGTGGTGCTTCCGTGCCACCTGTGATACCTAACATTACAAAAACCCTTGTCTCAATGTCTCCCTGCCAAATGAATAATAATATTACCAATACAAAATAAATTTCACTTAAGGCTGGTTCATACTTTAAAATACATACATGCAAAAAAGTCGTTTGGACAAAGTCCAAAGGACAAACACAGCGTATAAATGTATTAAAAAACGTTCTTTGGACTTTGTCCAAAGGACGTTTTTACATAAGTATGAACCAGTCTTTATTGTTTTTTTGTTTTAAAGAGCTAAATTAATAATTTTATACAAAAAAATATAACATGTGATGTTTAGTACTGATGTTTATTGTGTTTTATAATGTATTAGAAAAATTTCAGAAAACTAACTAATTAAAAAAATGTTAATATTTGTGCTTTGTGCAATATAGGAAGGTGTAATTTGTTAAACGACTTCAGTTCGCCATGGTTTTAATTTTTTAAAGAAATAAAACAATTAAATATAATTATGTTTACTTAACTGTTGCTGAAACCCGATATGGTTTTAAAACAATATGAAAGTGTTAATATAGCAACAAAAATAACGAAAAATAAACGCTATAATAAAGATTATGGTTTTATGTACAAAGCGAGTTAAAGTAGAAATAAAAACTATCGTATTGAGACACTTGCAACGAGTTATTCTGATCTCATTATTTCAAATGAAATATGATCCATCTAACTTTTTGTTTGTCTGATCGATTGGGACGGATTCTGAAAGTTTTTTAGCTTTTTACAAAGTCCGGAATTAAAAAAAAACAAGCAATACTAGTTTTCAATTCGGAAATTGTGTGCGTTGTGAATAAATAAGTTTTGTATGAGTTTTAAAAAAGCTAACTTAATATATTGCTTTAGTTTTCTTATAGAATGAAAACATATTTATGACATTATGTTATAGTTTTAAGAATACGAGCTTAGCCCCATGTTTGTATTTGTAGTAACTCTAGAATATTTCAAGTCTTTGTAAAAAAATTTTTCATATTTTTTTAAACTTATTAAAAGCGTTAATAATAATAGTAATCTTAAAATACAACAGAGTAAACTCGGAAACTTGAAATAGCTTATTTAAGTCGCGGAGTTTACAGGATCCGTTTCGTACATAAACTATTGTACTAGTGTTCATTGTACGTCTATATCATGACGTTTTAGCATGATATCCTAATCTGTATTTATTTCTTATATTTATATATTAAATTTTTTTGAAAACAAACAATATTAATTCGAAAATTTTAAACACAAAATTTTTTATATTATATAAATTTAACATAATAATAATATTTGGAACAAAAATTAAAGCAATTTTGATAATTTTTATATTATATTTATTGTTTTTTAAATGAATAAAGCGTTTTCTTTACTTTTTTGTTTAATCCGTTCTTGTTATGGCCTTTTCCCCCGTTACAACTGTGAAACCTTCGTACGACAAAGGTAAAACCTTCGTCTCACGGTGATGGTATTTTTGTATGACAAAATGTCGTACGTAAGCCTCACCGCGGTAAAAAATCCCGACTATAGCCGACACCCCCACCCCTAAAATTTGGGAGTACCCCAGACACCCCCCCCTAAAATTTGGGCCCCAGTACTAAAAAACGCTAAAAATGGTGTATTTAAGGTACACCCCAAAAATTTTTGAGACACCCAACCAAATTTGGGGGGTCGGGTATACCCCCTTCCCCCCAAAATCCACAAGGCTGCCCACCTATGGATATAGGCATACATGGGCACGGGGGTAGGGAGGTTAACTCCTCCAAATTCTGAGATGGGTGTGTAACCCCCGCCCCATCACTCAGAAGTGGAGGGGGGGGGGTTGAAAAAATGAAGAAAAAGTCTTTAAATAGACTTCTAACTGCCTCCAAAACTCAAAATAAGTTTTGAGGTTAAAATGAGTGTTTTAAGCAATAAAAAGGGCTTTTTGACCTAAAAATAACGTTTTTTACCTATTTTTCCTTCAAAATTGATACGGGTAAAATGCACCCCAGAAAAAACGCTATGGGTAAAATGGGTTTCTCGGATTTTAACCTCCCTTATTTGAGGTTTAACTCCCCCCCACTCCGAACCAACTTGCCCATATATGGACATAGGTCATACGAAGGTTTTACGGTTTTAACCGGGGAGCAACTTGCCCATGCATGACAGTGTTCTGGGCACAGGCAATGGTCAACATAGCAGGAACTAGTGATTTTGTAGCTTTAATTCCCCCACTGACAAAAACATCCCACAACTGTCGAACTCAAACTCTTCCTTCAAATGTTTGTGAATATATATTTATATACTAAATACTCCTCCCAAAAAATCCAAAAAAGGTTGTAAATCTGTAGCTGTAGCCCTGCCTGACCACTGACTCCATTTCAAATTTTAAACTGGTTGATTAGTGATCATACTTAATAAAAATAAAACCTGAAGGGTTCTAAATTCTGCTCTAGCTTTGAAAAGACTATTGTTATTTACATACCCAGGATAACCATGGTCACATCTGTAGCAAGCTTGACTACGCTCACTTATGCTTTTATTTTTTAGACTCTTTAGAATGGTTGTGGCCACCTCCGGTCTGCACTTTCGTGTTGGTGCGTCACCTGGACATTTGCCTTGGTCCAGCGAGTGCGTTTTCACTAACTTTAGTTACTGCAGCCTGCCTGGGATTGACGCCGAGCTTCTGACCATCGCCGCCACTGTGCTTAACTTCAGCTACACTGTTGAAGAGCTGGAAATACCGCAGAACCTCACTGGCGGTGCCGCCACATGGGATGATGTTTTTGCCTTCTACTTAGTCAACGGTATTGTCGACTTCACCATGAATTCTATAGCTATGGAGACAAAGTGGATGGATAAAGGTGTTCAGTTTGGCGCCGCCTTAATCTACACAGACCGTGGCTACATGATCAAAAAGCCAATTCGAGACCTTCGCTACCTACTGACGCGGCCTTTTGAGTCGGAGGTCTGGTGGTGCCTTTTTGGGTGTATGGGTGCACTAACTATACTGTCTTCCCTGGCATGGCTAAAAAGTATCCTGAGTTGCCATTCAGTGGAAAAAACTAATCAAAGAAGAAAATTTCCATGTTTCAACAAACATCCGAATTCTGTAGTTGAAACTCATGATTTGGAATTAATTGATCAGCCTAGCCACCCTATTGAAGCGTTTTGGAAGTCTGCCTGGACAATAATTATGATAACGCTACAGCAGAGCCTTCCAAGTAGCTATTACATGCACAAACGTCCAAACAGCCAGAAATTTTTAATTGGTTTCTGGATTGGTGGCAGTTTTATCATATCTTCTAGCTATGGGGCGATGCTCATTAGTGTTTTGCTGGATATTAATGTTGAACAATACCCATTTAAAAACACTGAGGAACTTGTCAAAGCTGTGAGAGTAAGAGTTTGTTTTCGATTTTAGAGTTGCACGCACGCATGAGCAAGAGGGGGGTAACCCCCCAAATTCCAAAATGGAGGGTTTAATCCTCCCAAACTCAGAAGTGGGGGGGAGAAAAAGTTAACGCCCTTCCCCTGCTTAATTTTTTGAAAAATGAAGAAAAATTGTCTTTTTTAAAATGAGTTCTACTTGCACCATAACTTAAGTTTTAGATCAAAATGAGTGTTTTAAGCAATAAAAGCTCAAAAATGCAATAAAAACGGCTTTTTGGCCTAAAATTAGCGTTTTTTTTTACCTATTTTTCCTTCAAACTCGAAAAACAATATGGGTAAAATGCACCCAAAAAACGATATGGGTAAAATGTGTTTCTTAGATTTTAACACCCCTCCTAAATCTGGATTTAACCCCCTACTCCAGACCAACTTGCCGATGTATGGTTGCACGCAAGTAGTAAAAGGTAATTTAAGATGCGTTTTATTTAATTGTTTTTTTTTGCAGTTTGAGGTAAAAAAGCACGCTAATTTTACACCAAAATCACTTTTTTGTTGTTTAAAACTTTCATTGCCAATTATGTGTTACGGTTTATTTTAAAACATTGCGATTTTTGTATTTAGTATGGCGGCTATCGTTTTGTGACTACCCGCTCTGAGCTAGCGGAATGGGAGCTCTGGCTGGGCATCCTTCGGGAGCGGCCCAGCTTCCGCCACTTTGTCCGCGTGGTGGATGACCACCCACCCAAGCTGTTGGACAGTTTGGACGAAGTTATCAGCGCCGTCCTGGCCAATCCACGCCTGGTCTACCCGTGCCGGTTGACGGAGGCGGAGTACCGGCTCAGCACTGTGCGTTGCAATGTCACTTTCATTCGGAATTGGGATGAGAGTCTGCCAACATCGCCCGGGTTTCGCCCCGGGTTCCCGTACATGGAACTGATGTCTCGAACATTTTTGACCTTGAGCAGCGCTTCCTACCAGGACATCCGTAAGCGTTATCTGCCAACTCCTGTCTGCGAACCAAACTACACAGACATGAGTCTAAGCTTGATTCAACTTCAGGGCATTTTTATCATACTTGCTGGTGCAGGCTGCACAGGAATACTTATATGTAGTTTGGAAGCTTTAGTGCGTACACTATTAAGACCAAATAAGAATAAAATACAGGTGAAAGAAACAAACCACAATCATAATGGAATTCAAAATGATTTTAAGAATAACTGAAATAACAAGAACAAAAATCTGTGCACTGCACTAGCCCCTCGGGTTTTATTGGAGGCAATTTCGAAATGGGGGAGGCAAGGAGGGCAACTTTTTGGAAACGAGCAAGGGAGGGGCAATAAAACTTGAGGAAGCAGGGGAAAAAAAGAAAAAAAGAGAAATTTAAGTAAAAATAAGTCTAAAATGGCTTAAAAAGCATTGAAATAGGCTAAAAACTGCAAAAAAATGGCGATGATGGCGTCATAATAGGTCAAAAACGGCGCCATAATTTTTGTGTCCTTTTTAAATTTTTGGGCGGAAGGGGGGCGAACTACACTACCAAGCCACTAATATTCCGGTGGGGGGGAGGCATTTCCACACCGTGCAAAGGTCTGAAATTACATCCAAAATTGCTAACAATAACATCTATAAATGACAATGCATAAAAATTATAAAGACTACAATTTGTATAATATTTTTTTTCTTATTTCTATCTGTTTTCTTATTCCTGTAATAAACGTTTTGACAGTTTTACTCATTATAAATTAACTTATTTTGATAATTTATACAACCCACAACAAATAGGAAAGCATATACCTAAAACAATTATATTATACAATACAACACAAAGACACAACATAATAAACTTCTATAAAATATCATGTAAATTAATTACATACTCTGTTAAAAAGTTTGGGTGGTGTTATTTTTAAGTGTGAAAATTTCGGCAATACAAATACAGACAGAATAAATATTATTCAACACTATGTTTTTAGAACATTTAAAATGTGTTTTAACTTTGCTTTAGAAAGTTACTAATTTGGTGTCCAGTAAAGATTTCCGCAACAACAATTTTCGCGGAAAAAATTTCCGCGGCAGTATTTCCTCAGCAATGTTTTCTTTGGAAGATTATTTCAGCGGTAAAAATTTCCACGGGGGAATTTTTTCGTACTTTATATTTGGGTTTTTTGTATCAAGAATTGTAATAAAAAGCAATATCGACATGCTGCAGTAAATGTTTTAAAAAAAATTAAAAAAACATTCTTTTGTCATCAGTTTTTTTTTTTTTAACTTTTTAGAGGTAAATAAATATACTTTTTTCTAACAAAATATAATCAAAATCTCAAATCTCAAATTTTCTGCAGATTTATTTTGGCGTTGGATTTTTTCAATTTGTTCATAATACCTTTTGTTTATGTTTAAAAAAGTGGATTGTAACGAATTTTGTATTTTTCACGATTTGTACCTTTACACACACCAATAAAGTTAAATAATGTTTTTGCATGTGGCGAAAATATGATTAAAATGCCGGCTAGCAGAAAATACCTCCACACAATTTCCTCCAGAGTTTTTTCCTAAACCCCTCCTAATCCTAAGCCTACGTTTTAAGTCTGCCTAAGCGAAATTTAAAAATCATTCTAAACCTTATCTAATAACTGCGCCGCGAAAGTTTCGCTTGATTTTTAGGTTTGTTTTGCTTAGGCTTAGGAAAACGTAGGCTTCGGCTTAAGCTGCGGAAGTAAATTTGTGGAGGTATTTTCTGTTACCCTTCGGAAAAAATAAAATAAACATTTAAAAAAAAATTTAATTTACAAAGAAAATCAAAAATTTCGTTCAAGTCTTTAATATAAACATTATTTGTTTATTGTTTTTGCAAAAAAAATAGGGAAAAAACAATTTTAATTTAGACAATAATAAAAAAACATATTTTTTCCCAAGAATGTTGCAGTTCAGTACTTTTCGGCCAGCGTTCGTAGTTATATAAGAAACAAAAAAAAAGCAAAAAAATTCCCTCGCGGAAATTTTTTCTGCGGAAATCATGCTGAAGAAATATTGCTGCGGAAATGTTTTCCGCGGAAATTGTTATTGCGGAAATATTTACCTAGAACCACTAATTTTATTTCAAAGCTATTAATTCCAGACATAAACAAACTATTTTTGAGATTTTTGAGCAATAATAAATTTAGGTACATTAAGAAACAATAATTATTTTTGAGCAATAATAAATTTAGGAACATTAAGAAACAATAATTATTTAACCCATATTGATTAATATTTCCTCCAATTTCATTAGCCGGAGAATAAAACATAATATTGACAGGAAAGAGCCGGATTGAGTTGGCTACCCGTCAATTTTATCAACCGATCTTTTTTTAAACTGATATATTTTATTTTATTTATTCATTTATTTTTTAAACGATACATATCTGTCAAAAACGTACCTAATTTTTTCTTGAAATTCCTGCTCCGGAACTCTGTATTCGTAGAGGTAATGAACCTCATTAGATCTTGGTAAAGTTCTGTTTACTCTTCTTGGAAAGCCTAAATTGGAAAAAAAAATTTGGTAAGCATTTTTAACTTTGTGATTCTTTTGTGTTTTTTAAAAGTTTATTTCGTATATCATCAATGATCATGAAAACACACTAATGAATAAAGTCAAAGAAAAAAAAACTCACCCCGGTCGTTTTTCTTCATCCGCTCCTCTATGACGTCATTAGGCACTTTTTGATTAACGTAGAAGGTTCTGGGGACGTTCAGACGGATTCGATGGAGCTCCTGACCCACCAGAACCCAGAGTCGGAACACGCCTGCCTCTTTACTTTCAACTACCTTAAAAACCTTTTTTTTATCGGGGACCATAGGTGTTTGGTGGTTCTTTTATGCCTTAATATCATATATAAGCCCTCATCTTTACTTGAAGTTTGAATTACAAGAAATATCACCCCTCCCCCCTAAAATTCAAGGGGTCACATCTATTTACACACAGTTTTAACAACATTAAAAATTGGTTTTGAATAATAAAAAAATTCCTCCCAAAACCTTCAGATTTATAGCAGCGATATTATTTTAGTGAAAATTTTCCTATCATTTTCGTCCATTTAAGCAGTACGATACAGCAGATAGCTGCCTTATTAATACACCATAATTTCAGAAACCAGATAACATCATCACGCTGTAATGAGTTTTAATTTATTATACAAAATGTTATATTTTTGGAGCGGCGGCATAGGTGGGGGGGGGGGGGGGGGGCAGGGTGGGGTCCACCCCCCACAGCCTCGAAATTTTGGGGGCCTTCCTAGACAAAAATCTAGGGGCCCCCCCTCCCCCAAATTTCCGAATTTTTTTACCCCTGACCCCCCTCTAGATTTTAAAATCTGACCCCCCCTCCCCCCCTCGGGAAAATTTTAGGTACCTTTTTTATACTAAATTTTCTTCCAAAAACGTGAATTTTCATCACATATTCATGCTTTTACACCCTTTTTATACATGAATATGGTTTTTTTCTCAATAAAATGTAGTATTAGCCTATAAAAAGAACAATTATTAAAGTTATTATGGTTTAAAACTGTTTTGCTTTGGACACCGGACCCCACCTGACCCCCCTCTAGATTTCAAAATTTTGCACCCCGGGTCGACCCCCCCCTAAAAAGCTAGGGGGGGTCCGGACCCCCCTCCTAGAATTCAAAATTTGATTTACCCCGGGTAACCACCCCCCCCCCCTAGCTTCCCCGACCGTTCTCACCTATGAGCGGCGGTAAAATTTCACTTAAATAATAAAAAATGAGATAATTTTTTCCACACTTTTAGGAAAAAACTTTTTTTTAATTTAAAAATTACTACCATAATCTCACAAAAAATCTAGTTTTTTTTATCTAGATTATGCTTTTCGTGCCATACAAATTCGAAGAAATATTATTAAACTTTTACAAAGTTCTAAAGCAAAGCTGCCCATAATAATGTTTAAAATTATAATATAAACGTGAGAATTTTGCCAAAAATAAACCATCCAATTAACATTCAGCCGCAGAGACCAGAATCTTTTTTGTTTGATAAGCTCTTTTTTTGCTTATACAAGTTAATTTACTTACATATACTAATTAGAAAAGTCGAGGATGTAATGGTGTACAGGCCGTGCTAAATTTGCTTTTAAATGTTTTTATTATTATTAAAACATTTAATGTTTTATTAAATTATTATTATACCGTAGCAAAATAACACAAAATTAAGCGTTACCGAAAAATTCGAAAAGGAAAACCTTTTTTTATAATTTGAAAAACTGAACACAGTTTTTTTTATGTTAAATTAAAAAAAAAACAACAATATTCTACCTGAAGAATTTGCCAGGGTATATCTGTCAGGGCTCGAGCCGAGGCTTGCATGAAAGTCGCCATTCCTACCCCTTGCGCCGTCGCGCCGGGACTCGCAGTCGCCTCGTTTCCAGTTCCCCCTTCCACCCGCCCGATTTGCCGCCGATTTTTTCGCCGCGCGTCCCGCTGCCGCTTTTGCAGCGCCCACTTTTGCTTATGAAATGCAAGCCACGCCTCTTGCGATTGAAGCGTCAAACCCATGGGAGGAGCATTGCCTAATAAAAGAGTTATATTATAACATTAAAATTAACAATCTGAACAAATAAAAATTGAAAACAAAACGCTAAAAACACGATAGGAATATTTAGGAACGCTAAAAATATGATACTACTTTTACATGTACACGCAATATGAAAGAATACTCACCCAATACGTCTCTCCAGTTCCTGTACAAATCCTGATCTTTGTCTTGGGACAGGTTATTTCTTTTCGCGGAAGGTCCGATCTGCTGTTTGGGCAGTAGCGATTCCGACAGAGTTCGTTTTCGTTTTGAAGCAGGAGTTACATTCTAAAAAAATAAATTAGCACTTAAAAATTAGAACTTGTACACTAAACAACAACAACAATTTATTTTTAAGCATTTTCGAAACGTGGAAAACGAATGACATTGTTTTCAAGCAAATTAACAACCTAATTTAGAACAGAGAAAACAAGCGAAATAAAAGATACCATCTATTTATTGAAGACCTTAAAACAACAGCATTATTGTTTTTATTTAGTCCTTTCCTTATCTGTTTTTCAAAAATAAAATGTAGAAGAAAACAATGAGCTATTTGTTTGTGTTTTTTTGCCTCAAAACTAATTCCAATAGTAATTTTTCGGACAGTCTCAATAGTTTAGCAACTGATTAAACATGATCAAAAGAAAATGTTATTGAGATGCCCCCCCCCTACCCCCAAACCAAAAAAAAAAAAAAAAAAACGCACGGCCCCCCTTTCTTTTCCTCTTTTCTTTCCCCTTTTTCCCCCCCCCCTTCCCCCCCCCCCCCCCCCCCCCCCCCGCCAACCCCCCCCTCGCCGTATTTACATTACCATCACTCTTCTGTCCAACGAGTAGGAGTCGTTAAACATCATAACTGCTGAATTTGTCGCATTACACTTGTGTGGGAGTACTATTTATACTAATTCATCTCATATCAATAGGACGTCAAATTCCTCAAACATTACGTCAACGGGTATGCTTACAATACAATACCTTATTTCTACCAAAATCCTCGATATCTTTCGACGGCGACGGGGGTTTGTTTGCTGGTTTTGCAGATTTGGCGAAAATGTCCGTAATTTTCTTTTGTCTGAAGGTGTCGTTCTTTTCCAACAGACGCTTGTGAAGCCAATCCGGGTGACTCACCCGCGGCACCGGATTGGGAACCTAAAAATAATTTGTTCGTTTTTTATACTCCAATGTGTTTCCATAATATATGCAATAGTAGCTGTTTATAAAATTTCATAGTTACTTTACTAACAAACAGTTTTCATTGCATCATGATATGAATGACAACCTGTAACAAGCATTTTAAAAGAAATGTTTTAACGTTACCATAGCAGCGTATGTGAGGGAAGGGGGCCGAAAGCCTTATAAAATTAGAAAACACCCTAAATACTTCGGTAAATTTGGAAATTACGACAACCCTCAAAGTACGAAAAACGCCAAGAATATGGCGTTTTTAGTGAGATATAATTTTTCCTTAAAACTTTAAATTTTTGAATTCACCTAATAATCAAGAATACTGTCTAGTGCACATGGTTTTAGAATTTAAAACTGTAACTGAGTTTTTTGCTATTAAAAGTCTAAAAAATGCAAAATATAATACATACAGTCACATACACGTGTATTTTTGAGCGATGTTTCTACCCTTTAGTTTTATGCTCTGGAGCTTAGCCCCGTATTTATTAAGCCAAAAATATGCTTTATATTATTTTATTTAAACTTTTATAATGATTTTTATTGTTTTTAATAAATTTTAAAAAAATATTCAGTTTGGCGAAAACCCAGCTTCGAAACCTGGAGCTCCTTTTCGTAGCTTAGAGGTCCAAACATCATTACTAGCATTTACAGTTTGCGATTTCAACTCATTTTACACTGACCAATTTTTTTATTTGGTCTGCTTGTTTTGTTTGGAAAACTGCTGCATGCCTTTTTTCCTGATTGCAACTGACTTATTGCAACAAAATATTCTATTTTTTTGGCATTTACTCATCTTCTCTTTAAACATGTTATTTAAACAATTTAATGATAACAAAAACTCAGTTTAATCGAGTTGTTTGTTGTGTCATAAATAATCGAAGATAGCTACATAAAAAAATAGAAATACTTAGGCACTTCCGCACTTATATTTTAACGTAAAAAAATTATTTTTTACCCCTTGGAGAGCAGCTGGTATCGTGATAATCTTTTGAACTGCGTTTCCCAAACGCTCTAAATAATAATCCCAATCCAAAATCTAAAATATATTTGCTTCAAAAAACACAATAGTATTGTGATACGAAAGTTGATGCAACAGAAAACATACATTTAAGTATAAATAATATTGCATTGTTTTGCTTTTAGAAATAAATAAAAACTTAACAATTTAATCTTAGCATGTTGCTGCGCTTTAAATCTTTAGGATTTAAAGTTTTAACGAAATGTAAGTCACCTCACTACAACGGCAAATTGAAGCCTTTAGCAAGATTACCTGATGTGCCACAAAAAAAAACAACATACAGCTGCATCTGTTATATTCAATGCTGAGCCGTATTTCTTTGTTTGAGTTATTTACATTTTTTAAGATTAATTTATTTAAAATATTACGGCAACACGGCCGCCGGCCAGATGTCAAACCCGCCCGCTTGCCGGCCAACCATCTACTATTCTACTGTGCTATAAGCAGGTGCCAAAAACAACAACCACTGCGGTGCGGTCTGTTAACAGAAATTTTATAAAAATATCAGCGATTTGGTAGCATACTCTGCTGACACGACTAACGTATCCGACCGAGATTTGGGCGCAAGCGGTAAGATAAGTTGTCTACAAGAAACATAAAAAAACCACAAAAACTTACATCTCTTATATCCGAGGCGGGACTTCCCATGGTTCTTAACCATTTCCTGAGATACCCGTTTCTAATTTTCGTTTCCGCCTGGAAAATAGCGAGGGGGATGGCTCGCTCTGTCACGGGTGACCCCGCCGGTTCTTTGGCGATAATGTAGCGACATGCCAGGCCCTTCTCTTTCACCATTTGATCGCCGAGGAACTAAAAACCCGAATATGCATTGCTATTGTTTAAAATCGGTGTTCCGGAAAAAATCGATCGTCTTTCTTTAGTGATGCTCTGCTTACTATCATCAGACCTGTACCTGTTTTAAACGGGGGGGGAGCAATTCCAAACCGGGGGGGGCCCGGGGGGCAACTTTTTTGAAACAGGGGGCACTAAAACGGGAGGGCAATAAAACGGAGGGGCAAGCAGGGGGAAAGAAAAAAAAGAGAAAAAAAGGAAAAAAAAGAGAAAAAAGAAGGGAAAAGAGAAAAAAGGGACAAAAAATACGAAAATAAGGTAAAAATAGGTCTAAAATTGCTTAAAATACATTGAAATAGGCTAAAAACTGCAAAAAATTCGCGATGATGGCGTCATCATAGGTCAGAAATGGCGTCATAATTTTAGGGTACCTTTTCATTTTTTGGCGGGGGGGAAATAAAACGGGGAGGGTAAATCCTCCAATAAAACGAGGGGGCATTTCCAGACCGTGCGCAGGTCTGCTATCATTGTAAGTAATTATATACCTCGATCGACGCCTTCTTCTTTGCTAGTTTCATTTTTGAAAAAAATAATTATTAATGAAAAAATAATAATAATCAATTATCATGTTTAAACTTATATAGATATAGATAAACACCATTGTTTTGTTTAAAACCAAAACTTCCATAGAAAAAACTGTGGACTGCAAAATGATGCAGAGGAGCGTCTTTATTCGGACGATCACTATTATTTCCAGTAGTAGCATACCCCTGACCTAGGTATTTCTTTTTCTTACTCAATTTTGATGGACAAAGGCGATACGCATACTATTATTATCGTAATTTGTTTCGCATTTGTATTTATTCTGACTTTCTAGCAAAATTTTTCATCTTAAAAAATCTTACTAGCCAACGCGCCAACAAAAAGTTACGCAGCATAAGGAAATAAATTACACACATAAAGTCACATTGCAATCACATTTCACATACTTCGGCCAGCCGTTTTGCGGTTGTAATTGAGCAGGATTTCTGCGTTCCATACTCCTCTAATTTCCTGGACATGTTTTTATTTTCGGAAATTAAATTAAAAAGTTCCGAATCCGGCATGTCGGCAGCCTAAAACAGTTTAAGACATTAGATTAAAAAATTAAAACAAAAATAGAACCAAATTGTGGCCGAAAACGTCAAAGATACAAACAGAGGCACAATAAAGTTTTGAAAAACAAATCTTAATTCGCTTTAGTGGACTTTAGGCCATTGCCAAAAAAGCTAGACAAAACCAAATTATTTTTTTGCTAAACCGAAAACTTTACATTTTCGAAAGTATAGAAGGAAAGCACACTATTACACTAAAAATCGAGCTTTCAAGTTAATTAGTTATAGAGGGGAGTTTAACGGAAGTCACATGCGCGTTGAGTAAATTATATTCTAAGTTGTAAAAATTGGTTTTTTTATAGGACCCATAAAAATTCATTATAGCATCATACATAATAATTATAGTGTTTAATAATTATAGTAATACAACTAACTTTCGTGTAAAGAACATCCAACCAATAATCAGCAACGCTTGCAACGGACGCGTAAACTTCCGTGAGTGTAGAACCTTTTAGAAAAGCATCAAACACGGATTCTAAAAAAACACCAAACAAAATTTAAAAAATACTTTGTTTTAATTTAATAAAAAAAAGTTTTGGCGTCTATTTTTAAATGGGCAAATAAACTTTGTTTTATATAGCAGTAAGCAAATTATATTTAACTGACCTAATAATTTGCAATATTAAAGGAGTCAAGGTACTGTTAACTCAGACCTGTGCACTGCCCCCCCCCCCTCCCGGGTTAAAACGGGGGGGGCAATTCCTAAATGGGGGGGCACGGGGGGGGGCAACTTTTTTGAAACGGAAGGGGGCAATAAAACGGAGGGGCAAGCAGGGGGAAAGAAAAAAAAGAGAAAAAAAGGAGAAAAAAAGAAGGAAAAAGGAAAAAAAGGGACAAAAAAAAGCAAAAATTAGGTAAAAATAAATCTAAAATGACTTAAAATACATTGAAATAGGCAAACTGCAAAAAATTCGCGATGATGGCGTCATCATAGGTCAAAAATGGCGTCATAATTTTAGGGTACTTTTTTATTTTTTTGCGGGGGGGGGGAAATAAAACGGGGTGGCAAATCCTCCAATAAAACGGAGGGGGGGGGGCATTTCCAGACCGTGCACAGGTCTGGTTAACTGGTTAACTCAATTTTGATCCCAAAGTAATGAAAGTCCGTTTAAACTCTTCATTTATGACTTAGCCCATTTTAAATACACATTTTTTTCAATACAAACTAATATATTTTTTTTATTTTAAATGGTATCTCGATCCCCTAAATGATACATTTTATTTTAGATATATAGATATTTTGAAATCAATAGCCCCCACTGTACTGTAACAATAACCAAAGTGGATTAAACATCTTTAAACAAAATCGGATTAAAACATGCAATCGCAAAAATTTTAAGATATGGTAAATAGCAGTAAGTAAGGCAAAAAAATGATAAAAATACCTTGAAAAATTTTAATAAGTTCTAATTCCCCTCGTCTTTTAATTTCAAATCCTTTTAATTCCGCCAAAGATCCATCCAAATTAAAAACAGCATATCTAAAATAAGTTATTAGTTTGTTTGTTTGTAAAGAAATCCCAATCTCCCCATATAAAATGAAAATTGCTGTTCGTATCATTTTACACAATATTAGAACTCACTAATATGGGCCAGTGGAGCATGATATGGCTAAGGACAACCTTGTTAAAGGATTTAAGGAAAGGGCATGTTATAATTATTATTGTAACTACTGAAATGGTTCTGGAATGATTGTCTGTCTTGAGCATCTTGATTGAGTAATTGTGCTGATCATCTTGATTCATCGTTTGTTTCCCTATTCGTCAAGTCAAACCAATCCAATTCTGGGCACTTACTTTTGCATCAGTAGTTACAAAAGCCCTCACACCCTTTCCCTTGCACCTCTTCCCAAACACGTTGCAATGGGTGACTTAAAAATCATTGTCTTCCGGAGAAATTTTGTGGTAAGAAATGACAGTATTATACTTTATGCTATACAAAACGAATTGTTGATATTTTTGTACTTTGTGAAAACCAAAATCGTAATTATTTGATTATTTTTTAACCAAATATTATTTAATATTTGTTTTAAAAATGAGTTTCTTCAATTCTAACACTACATAAATCTTGAATCTTCTATGTACTTCTACTATAAGCTAACTTATCCCTGAATAATCTCTCAACGAACATTATTTTATATCAGCATACTCCACCTTCAACCTGCAGCAATAAGCATTTGAAAAAAATTACAATAAACTATTTATAAGTCCGTTGCCAGGGGGGATTAATCTCCCCCTCAAATTCTGGGAAGGCAAAAAGTTTTGTAACGGTCCCCCTTTGGTTTTTTAAAAATTAGAAAATATTTTTTCCTAACCACTCCGCACAAAACACATTCCAAAAAATCCCTCTCAATTGAAATTCTGGCTACGGCCATGTAAGTGAATGATTTCTTAAACTTCTCACTTTTTAAAATTTTCAAAAAAAAGTAAAACAAAATAAAAAAAATATCTAAAATAGTAAATAAACGCACCGCTTTTTTAGCTTCTTTCCCTCTTCTTTTGCGGCTGGTAGGATCATGGCTAGGTAGGGCCCGTCCACTTCAAAAAAAATGGAATTCTCGGAGCGAATCTTGTACTCCCGGCTCTGTGCGTCCACCAGTTCGTGGTACTGGTTGTTGGTGAACGAGTCTTTTACCATTACGTTTAACATAGCGCCCGGGTATGAGATCGTCACCTAAAAAAACATTCATTTCCATGATTATCATTGTCGTTTTTTTGATGGAACTTCTCTTCATAGATGTTTTTGGGGGGGGACAGAGGGGCCCACCCCCCTAGAGCCAAAATTTTAGATCACCCTAGAAAAATCCAGCACCCCAAAGCTCGAGAGTGGTCCGGCCTGACCTCCCCCCTAGCGTGGCTGACCCCCCTCTCCCCCTCCCCGACCAATTTGGAAGTATATTTTTTTATTTACTGTCGAGGTCACCTATCTCTGTACTAAAACCTTTCCGGTTCGGATGGCAATGAACTACTTTTTTTTCAAAATCGGTTACTCTTTTATAAATCCTTAATACCAAACCACTTTTGACTGTTCGGAAGAAAAAGAGGTTTGCACCATACATGGGCACAGGGGGGATTGGGGGTTGTTAATCCCCCAAAATCTAAAAAGGGGTTTAACTCCCCCCAGTCAGAAGTGGGGGGGGAGAAAGGGTTAACCAATTTTGGAAAAATGAAAAAAGAAATATCTTTAAAATGACTTATAACTGCCTCCAAACTTAAGTTTTGAGGTCAAAATGAATGTTTTAAGCAATAAAAAGCTCAAAAATGCAATAAAATGGGCTTTTTGATCTAAATTAGCGTTTTTTACCTATTTTTCTTTTGAAATCGAAAAACGATATGGGTATTTTGCGGTTCTCGGATTTTAACCCCCCCTAATTTAGGGTTTAACCCCCCCCCACTCCGGACCAACTTGTCCATGTATGGTTTACACCTTCCATTTCTATTTAGAACCGATTCTATTTCTAATTTACCTTCCGTTTAAAACTACGCTAAGGAATTTCCAAATTCAAAAGTAGGAAAAATCGTTCCGCCATATAAATTTTTGAAATTATACCCGCAAAACAAAGAACTCAGAGTCTTCGATAAAAACTGAAACATGTTTGTATTTCAATTGTTTTATATGATTTTAAAAAGTACAAGTTTTTCTACCGAAACGTCGACAATAAAAAGAGTTTCACACACAGCAGTAATACACCATTTTACAACAACAACAGTAATACTTTACAATTGAATTTAATATCACTGTTCTAGTATGCAAGTTCATCAAAATTCTCTCGGCTCTTCCTATTCCTCAGTTCAGTTAACTTTCGAATTTTGATCAATTAAAATTTACTTTTGGTTTTTTCGGATTACTGGTTCTGACTGTGTAATTCTCCGGAAAAGAAGCGGGTAAGACGCACCAAATTCCGTCGGTGTCCAATTCCAGTGGACGGCTGTAAATTTTGATAAAATGCACGTTTATTTAAATTTATTTAAATAGAATGGTTTATCAAAATGGTTTCTCCAAGAAAATAACACAAATGAGTTATTGTATTAGATTTGGTTACATTGGAAAATTAGTCTGAAAAAAAAAATTCAAAACTTTAATTGCGTTATTTTAAAGGAAACTCTTCTTCTATACCAATCAATAACCTATATAAAAAACGGAAACAAGACGTTTTTATACTTACCCGATTTGTTCGATTAGCTCCCTGGCCTGTTTAATGATGTTCGCTCCAGTGTAACAGACTATACCAGCCATTTCCATACTGAACCACCGCGATCTAAAATTCAAATAATGTGTTTACGAAATTCTTCATTTTTATTAAGCGTATTTTTGTTTAAAAGGAACAAACTATTTTGGCTATTTCCATATTGAACACCTGCGAACTAACAGTCCAAAAAATGCTTCATTTTTATTCAGTGTAGTCACGCTGAAATTGTAAAACACAAATCTTTCAATCTGTACCTTTACGAATTTCCCCAAATAATGTAACTCATTTTGTTACGAAAATACAATGTAATTCATTTAGTAGGCCAAGTTCACATCACAGCAACATGTGACAATGTAACTGTGAAAACGCGCAGGAAACGCAATGTCAGTTGTTACACCGCTGTGACGTTTTAATTTTCAACAAATAAATAACCGCAGTTTTTTAGGCGGTGTTCTAAAATAGCTGAAGAGTTTTTTAACTATTTATTATTCTAAATTTAAAACAAATCACGTGTTTATTCGTCGGAATGTTTTTATATAAAACTATGTGATTTACGTGTCACGTCAGAGACGCGAGTTGAACGACAGTTGAGCTTAACAAGCAACGAGACACATAACCACATTAAATTTACGCCAGTCACACTATATTTCTTTAAATAAAAATCTGAATGCAATACAGAATTTTTTTCAAACAAACTAATGGGTTACCCTTTCCGCATGACGTATCCGTAGAAAGAGTTGAGAATGCACTTGTGGGCTAGTTGGAGCGAGTCGTACAAGATCTCTTTGGCCTTGCAAGATTTGATTTCCGCTGCGTCACCGCTCTTCATAGCGGTAGCCAGATTCTTTTTCGCCACCTTAACATAAACACAGTGTTTATCGTTCCAAGGCAGATAATGTATAGGGCAGGTATAATGTCAAAGTCAGACAGGGGGGGGGGGCGAACAAAATAAGATTTTAATATTCCCAAAGTTATAGACAAATCGCCCAACATCAGCAACGATGCTAACACCCTTTACAATAGCACTGGAGTGATCGCTGGTCGCAGTGTTCTGTCCATCCATCTGAAACTGAAATTATTGTTAAAAAAATCAACCAGAATGAACAACAACTTCGAAAAACCGGAAAAACTTTGGGTTATGCTCCAGTTAGTTTCAGAAACTCAACATCTACTAAAACGAAATAAATATAGCGAAATCACAAACATTTCTCCAAATTGTAAAACTGCACCCCTATCCCTCCCCGACGTTAAACTAACCTTGAGGAGACCCTTGTATTCGTAGCGACGATCTCTAAAGGCCCGGACTGTGTCCACGTAGAAACTGTTCTCCCGTTGGCAGATGGTCGTTTGTCGCTCTGTCACTCGCGTCTCCTTTGTTTTCTTGTACGCTTTCTTACAGTAGTCTGAACGAATATTAATAAAAATAATAATAATAATAAATGAAACGAATAATAATACTGGTGTAAATGAATGAACAATTATTTCGCTCTGGGACCGGTTCATTAAAATCATTAAGTTACGTAATAGGTACTTTACCACGTTAATTTTTAAATTTATCTCTTTTCATGAAACCTTAAAAAAAGATTTTTTAACAAAAAAAGGACATTATCAAAACTTTTAAACAACGTACTAACTTCACACTAATTCTTGTGAAGTGCAATTCTAGTTCTAACCAACCTAAGATTTGCAACGACCTGTCCAAAGCTGAGCTGCCTCCCCTTTTGTTAACCCCTCCGGTCTCACCTATTAACACCCAGTGATTTTTTAAATCTGTAAAAATATCAAATAAACATCAAAATATAGCATAAGTACGCTGTTTTACGCCGACGAGGACGACGCAATGGTTACCCTACATTTGCAGTGTTTTTTATCTATATTATGTAAACATAAACAAAACCCTTAATCTCTCATATCATACAAAAAAATGCAAAAAATTCCAACTAAGACGAAATATAGTAGTAAATCTCATCTCAGTGTAAAAACTAATTAAGTCAAAAAATACAAACAGTTTTGAGCTCATGAAAGGACTTAGTCTTAGATACCTTATTACGACATAAAACTCACAATCAGTATAAGATTCACGTAAATCTGACTTAATAAGGTTTAAAATAAATTCGGTTAAAAAACAAAAAAAGTTACAATATTACAAGTATACAGACCTGTGCACTGCCCCCCGGGGGGTTAAACGGGGGCGGCAATTCCAAAACGGGGGGGGGCAACTTTTTTGAAACGGGGGAAGCAGGAGGGAAAGAAAAAAAAGAAAAAAAGAAGGGAAAAGAGAAAAATGGGACAAAAAAAGCGAAAATAAGGTAAAAATAGGTCTGAAATGGCTTAAAATACATGAAATAGGCTAAAAACTGCAAAAAATTGCGATTATGGCGTCATCATAGGTCAAAAATGGCGTCATAATTTTAGGGTACTTTTTCATTTTTTGGCGGGGGGCACTAAAACGGGGGGGCATTTTCAGACCGTGCAAAGGTCTGAGTATATAATGACGATTCTTACTTATCCCGCCTAGATAACGACGTAATAAAACAAAAGCATAAAAATACCGTTGAGGCGTCGCTTTTCAATGGCAGCCTGTTCTTCTCTGCTCAAGTGATGGAAGGCCCGCTGGCCCCCGCCTGGATACTGAGACGGAAATTTTTCATTTTCCAACTGCTGGACTATCCGCTGATATTCGCTGCGGGAAGCCGGCGCTAAAATTAAATTATTTCGAGTTAATTTTAAAGAATAAAACTGAAACGAAACCGAATTAAATTTAAAAAAAAAATAAATCGGTTGGTTAATTAAATATCAGATTTTAGATTAAAATCACATAAAAACAAATTCATACTAAAAAAACCTATTGAAAACAAGAAGAAGCCACTTACTCATTTCGCCCCTCCACATCCAGGGCATGGTCCGTTGGCAACGGGCTCCGGGTTTGTTGTAGTCGCAGGCGGCGCAGGTCGTTTCGTCAACTATCGCCGGAGGCTGAAATTAAAGCTTATACCGATACTAGAGTTTCATAAAAAAACGAGGGTCGTGTGATAACAAAAAAACTAAGCAATTCGTCACTTTTCACTATTAACACAAATATAACAACATTGAGAATTTTTGTAAAAAAGTAACACAATGCAGGTTCGCGCACGAAATTTTCTTTAAGATCTTACTCAGTTATCAAAAAATTCCTTCCAAACATAACTAAATTACAGTATTTTCTATTATACTAATATTAAAATTACCTGTAGCCGGTTAGTTAAGATAATGTTCGGATACATGGCGCCGACGTCCAAGTGATAAATGATTGGTTGTTCCAGACGGGCCGGGCAGTCTTGCAAATCCTGCAGCTTCTCCTTGATATTTTCGCATATCTGAGAAAGAAAAATAAAAATGATGTTTTTTGTTAAAAATAAAATTAAATTAACAAAAATATTATGTAAAAATTAATTTTTAACTAAAAAAATAAATGAGGTTGCTATTTTACTGTGGTTGTATGTTTTTATAAAAAAGAAAAAATTGGAGCGGTGTTTTTTGTTGACTGCTTCGTGACCAGTGGGACCACCGGCGTACCTAGGTGGTGGATGAGAGAGAGAAAAACGTTCCTCTCCCGAAATCGGACGAAGCCTTATTTTTTAATATGTGGCCATTAAATTTATTGAAATTTTTAAAATAATATTGAGACCACCGACTTTCAATGAAGCTGTGTGGGACAGTTTTGCAAACGTTTGATAAAAAGCAATTATTATCAATGCAAAATTAGGTTGTCTTAATTAGATGGGCAGACTTTCGCACTCCGGGTACCCAAAAAAAGTTACCCACAAGCGGACGCCTAAAAATTCAAGGAAACATAATTAAAACTTAATTTTCAGCGTTATTAGCACTTTTATACTGTATGTATGTAGTAAAATTTTAAGTAACATAATCTAAAAAATGTCCCAAGTTTCAAAAACTCGGCCATCTCTCCCTGATGCGTTGGCATGAACTTCAAACTATAAAAAAGTAGTTTATTTTACATGGCAAATTTACCTCTTCAAAATTCTCAACGTCCGTCAAAGGAATACCCTCTTCCACTTCAATAGCAAATTGCATGGTTCTTTCCACTTCTTGGCGCAATTCCTTAAATTTTTCAGGAACCAATCGAAACCTAAACAAAAATATTATGTTTGATTAAAATTCTAGACACATTCAAAATTCTGATTTTTTATTCGAGTTTCTAAACAGTTTCAATAATGCCATAAAAATTTAGCTCATAATAATCCACTTTTATTCCAATTTTTAAACTTATTGTTAAAGTGTAAATCAACTATACGCATTTGTAGCGAATAAAAAATATTGTAAAAAAATAAAACAAGTTTTCTGCTGACTTTTAGTATAAATTTAAGATTATTAAATTAATGTGCACCGCCTTCATAAAAATTTTATATAATATCAATATTAATTTATTTAAAAACTGTTAAATTGGTTAATAAAGTATAACTATCTACCTGCAGGGGATATTGGAGCGAAAAACGCCAGATTCCAGGGCCTCCACGTGACCGCCGACGTAAGTTTCGCTTTCAAGCAAATGACCATCTTCTGTCATTTTTCTACAAAAAATTTTAATCTTTAGTATTATAGTTTATAAATGCTAAATATTTTTTATATTTTAAATAAAGAAAATTAGTTTTATATTAGTTATAGCTAAGTAAAAAAGAACTTGAAATTTAGGGAGCCCATATTTTTTTATCTAGAGGACAGAAACTCATTTTTATGGTTTTATCATTGATTGTGTTCAGCGCAAGCTAATCTGGTTTCAATGTGGTTTCTTTGCTAGAAAATCATTATCTATTTTCTTTAATTGGGGTTTTTAATGTACATATGGGCAAGTTGCTCCGGGGCAGAGGGTTAAACTCAAATTTAGGGAGGGGGGGGGGGTAAAATCCGACAAATGCGTTTTACCCATATAGTTTTTTTTCTGGAGTGCATTTACCCATAATATTTTTCGATTTTGAAGCTAAAATAGGTATTATTTATTGCATTTTTAAGCTTTTTATTGCTTAAAACTCTCAGCTTGACCTCAAAACGTAAGTTTGGAGGCAGTTAGAAGTGATTTTATGGATATTTTTCTTTATTTTTCCAAAATTGAGGGGAGGTCGTTAAACTCCCTTATATCATAATTTTGGGGGGGGGGGGGTTAACCTCCCAATCCCCCGTGCTTATGTATGTTTTTTAACGATTTAAAAACTTTGTTTTGATTAATAAAACACAAATAACTTAAAAATTGAATATGTCACACACAAAGTTAGACGAACAAGGGGGGGGGGTTTAGGGTGGAGTCCACCCCCTATCCTCGAAATTTTGCCCCCCCCCTAGAAAAAAATCCCAAATTTTCGAATTTTTTACCCCTGACCCCCTTCTAGATTTTGAAATGTCATTTACCCGGGGTAAACACCCCCCTCTGGCTTTTTGACCGTGTTCATCTATGACTGCTCCCTCCCTCTTTATCTCTTAAATCTTACCGTATTGCGGTTTCCTGCTTATTTGGAAAGACGATATTGGCATGGAAAGCTTCCACCATCAAAAGGGCTTCGCATAGCGTACCCGATCCCTTCCTTAACACCTAAATCCCGGAATATTTTGTCCTTAGCAGGGCAGATGGTGGCATAACAAATAGGCAACCGTGAATGTGCTACAGTCGGTAATATTTCGTCGTTACTACGGCAAAATGAGCCACTGTCATTATAAAATACATGTGACTGTAACCATACATGGGCAAGTTGGTCCGGAGTGGGGGGTTAAACCCCAAATTAGGGAGGGGGTTAAAATCCGAGAAACGCAAAATACCCATATTGTTTTTTTTTTCTGGAGTGCATTTTACCCATATCGTTTTTCGATTTTGAAGAAAAAATAGGTAAAAAACGCTAATTTTAGGTTAAAAAGCCCTTTTTATTGCATTTTTGAGCTTTTGATTGCTTAAAACATTCACTTTGACCTCAAAACTTAAGTTTGGAGGCAGTTAGAAGTCATTTTAAAGACTTTTTTCTTCGTTTTTTTTAAAATTGGGGGGGGATTAACCTTTTCTCCCCCCCCCCCCCACCTCTTTGGGGGGGGGGGGGTTAAACCATAAATGGGCACGGGGGGGTTGGGGGGGTTAACCCCCCCAAATTCTGAGAAGGGGGGTTTAACCCCCCTCCACTCAGAAGTGGGGGGGGGAGAAAAAGTTAACCCCTCCCCCAATTTTGGAAAAATGAAGAAAAAATGTCTTTAAAATGACTTCTAACTGCCTCCAAACTTAAGTTTTGAGGTCAAAATGAATGTTTTAAGCAATAAAAAGCTCAAAAATGAAATAAAAAAAGGCTTTTTGATATAAAATAACGTTTTTTACCTATTCTTCCTTCAAAATCGAAAAACGATATGGGTAAAATGCACACCAGAAAAAAAACGATATGGGTATTTTGCGTTTCTCGGATTTTAACCCCCCCCCCCAATTCGGGGTTTAACCCCCCCACTCCGGACCAACTTGCCCATGTATGGGTTAAACCCCCTTCTCAGAATTTGGGGGGGGGGGTTAATCCCCACCCCCAACCCCCCCGTGCCCATGTATGACTGTAACTCATTCTGTAGTTAGTAGGGGCCTGTTAAAAAACTAAAATGAGTCACAGTCACATATATTTTATACGAATTGTGGCTCATTTTGCCGTAGTAACGACGATTTGACGTTGATTAGATTTAGTTAATATAAACGGGGATTTAAATAAACAAAAATCTAAGAAATTTTGATTAGATTCGGAGGGTTTTTGATTAGATTCAATAAAAACCTTGAGGTGCACGCACCTTAGTTATTTAATTAACTACCGCGAGAGCTAAACGCTTTTTAACGACTCTTGTCGTTAATTTGGCAGGGTTAATAATAAACCTTGATTGGTTGTTGTTGTTGTTGCATTACCTGAAACTTATCTTCCCTATGCAGATTATACAAAGGGCAGGCGCTAAGACAAGTCAGGAGGGGCGAAAAATTCCACCCCTATGGTTGAGACTTCTCGTCCAATATTAATAACGATGTTGGCAACCTTTACCGCTAGAGTGTTCACTGCATGCAGTCTTCACTCATTCCGAGGTCTTCGTCTAAAGGATTTTTAAGTCGCCTGATATTGATCTTACTATTTAACGTCGCACATGGGCAGCATAAGTGTTTCTGCAAGGCCAGTGGTACAAACTCCACACAAATAGAGCTGTATTTGTTCACTGGTCTGCTAGATGGAAAACTGCCATGTGTGGCCGACGTACAACCTTTTTCTAGCCATGCCAAGCTGGACTCATATCTATGAGAGAAAAGATTCAGCAATCAGGTGGTGCCCGTAAGCCCGTTGGGTGCTGCCTGAAGGTCAGCACGGTCCTGGAGGCTCAATGGCACCCTTGATTGGTCTAAGAGTCAACCGCAATTTATGCAATCGCTGCGAGATTTTATTCTTTTTTTAATTTTTATTAAAATATATATAATTAAATAAATAATTTTTAATCAAGTAGATATCAATTCCATAACGATTGATTTGCTTCTGCAATTGACGATCGGAAATCTGAAACTGAATGAAGCGAACTGAAAAACTAAAACGGCATTTAATTAAATATCTCTTATTCTGTCGAATTGATATAATAATGCATGAGTGCGAAAATAAACGTATTTTCATTTAAGCTAACTTTTTTAGGTAGCCGAACTTTTAAAAAATCACGATAACCGGAGTTTTCATCTATTTTAATTTAATTCAGTTTAATTAGTTAACGCTTACTTCGTCTGGCTCCAAGGGGATAATAGTGCAAAGAGCGAAAATAAACGGGTGCACGTATTTCATGTACAAATAGTAAGTGGCAACCGCGTCTGAAACAGAGTAGTTCGCCAATATCTAAATTTAAAAAAATCGCATTGGCTCCGATTAATTCCACATCGATTAATTAATTTATTAAAATAATATATGTAATATTAAATAAGAATATGTATGTTGTTGTTTGAAAATAAGATTTTATCCAGAATTTTATGAGTTATCAATTAATATCCTCTTTGTTTCTTGTTCAAAAATTATTATTAATTCTTGTTTAATTCTAGTTTTTCAAAAGTTGTTTCTATTAATTTACTTAAGCACAAATTTATTTTTAATTACCTAAACGCTATTGTTTTGTATTGCACAAAGAAACTATTAAAAATATTATTTTTTATACTTAATCTTAAGCTATATTTAGTTTAAACATTTTATCCGTTTACACAGCGCATTGACATTAAAATGTTTAGATACCTGGGGCTTCTCTCTGGCCATTCGGCACATTTCCTCTGGATCCAACTCAACAGGATCGTAACGGAGCTTGGCTTTGGTTGTGGCCTTCAGATTTTGACTACCGACCGGCAGATAGCTGTCTCGCTTCACCCAGCTTTAACAAAATATAATCTTCTATACAAAAACACCATAAACAAATTGACTAGAGGTCAAAATCACCATAAACGTAACAGAATCACCATAAAAAAGGTGGTGCACATTCCCCATAAATATAATGCGTTTGCAATATTTCCTTAAATTTTTGACACTTGGAAAATACAAATTAAATTTATCATGATAAAATTTAGCTGGATTTTAGGGTTTTGCTTAGGCTTAGGAAAAAATTAAAACATTTTTAATGCTTCTATGATTAATACTTAGTTTTTTAACACATTTTAGTTTGCAAATGCATTTTTGACTGTTATGTTACACTACGTTATGGCGAATTCGCCATGATGATTTTACACCACTTTTATGGGGATTTTGCACATCACCGTTGTTTTAAAGCAATGCAGGAAAAAACGCTGCTGCGTTTTAAAAATTTTTTATAGTTACCAGACTAGTGCAAAGTCTCACTTATGCTCTGATATTATTATATTTTATTTATTATTTATTTATTAATAGTTGCATAATGCAGGAGTAGTGAAGGCATAATTTAACATGAAATATATCCACATACCCCTTAAGAGTTAATATAAACCTTTTGGGTTTATTAAAAACGGTATCCACAATTAATTTTATTTAGCAAACGCAATTAAATTTTACATTAAACACTCTCAAATACTTTAGTAAAAACTACAAAATTATTGATACAATAAAACAGAATGCATAATAATTACATAACTAAAAAGTATAAAAATTATATTAAAAAATATTAAATATTATAAAAACTATAATAATTATAAAAGATATAATTATTTTACTAATCGATCCTTTTGTTCGCAGGATATACGCGCTAAAATGTTTCCAGTGCACGTAATATTTGAAAAACTATAGTTTTCAAATAAAATATTTTTAAAGTGAGCATGTTGTTGGCAAGCCGAGGGGTAATATATTTCTCAAATATTTGAAACTGCCAAGATCATCTAAAATTTATGTTTACCCAGATTTACTTCACCCGTTTAAAATTTTGGAATCCAATTAGTAAAAACAATAAAAATAGGTTTTGAAAGATGAACTAAAAACAAAACATCTGGGACTATGATTTTGCTTTCGACAAGCGAATGTCACGCCAAGCAAGCGCATGGGGATAGGGGGAGAAAAAGGGAGGTGGATTTTGGAGTGGTAGAGGGTAAACCCTTTCCGCTGTTAGGCCGGCAGAGGTAAAACTTAGAATATTTATTTCGGCACATTTTTTAAAAACTGTTTTTTTTACATTTTTTTAAGCGTTGTTTTTAATGATAAATATCAAAAATCTTTTTATGACCTGTTCGTACAACCTTGTGGGAGTTTTTTAATAAAAAAGAAAAGCAAAAAATTGTGGGGTTCTGCGCGGCGTTGCGTATTGTGTGGGGCGCGAATAGCGAACCGCGCGTCGCCTATCGCGCGCCGGAACGCGAACCGGCGCGATCGGTTATTGGTGACAAACAAAAAAAATTCACACACAACACTACATATACGTACAACAGCAAATGCAGACCGCTTCGACATTCGGGTTTCACACAAGGTCATCGTCAGTGAAAGTTTTATTTTTTAGCCAATTTTTCCAAAGGAAAAACTATCTATAATGGCTAATTTTAAAAGACCTGTCAAAATTTGGTTTTAATCCAACCATGTTAAATAATTATAAATATTTTACAAAAATTCAAGACATTAAAAGCGGATTTTTTTAACTATTGAATATTCCCCACTGATCAAAAAAAAAATCAAAAGCCGGGTACCTGGTATTCTAATAAAAAAAATTCGTTAATAGTATGATTTTAATTAAATTTAGCCAAAATAACGATTATGTGGCCAAAAACTCATTTAAATTTTGTTTGATATCGACCAGTAAGAATTTAAAAAGGAGTATTGTTCCAAAAAAACAAAAGATTACATTTAAGATCGAAAAAAATCGAAGGATTTATATTTTATTTTGTTTGTAGTGTGTTTTATAATCAACGGTGGATTCCGAACTATAAACACTATAATGTATATTGACTATACCGAGGACTCCAAACCACATCTAAAAGATGCCCCCTATTTTTCATTAAATATCTATAAAATTGCAGCAAAATCTCAGAGAATCAAATTTTTTAAATGGCCAAAAACTGTTTTTTGAACTTTAAATTCATCGAACTATATCTTGAAATAGAACAACCGGTAAACAATGAAATTATTATTGTTGGATACATCATAATATGAGCTTTCGATCGCACTATACTTTTGTCCGACAAAAATCAATATCTAAGTTGATATCTAACTTTTAGTAAAAATTGTTGTAACTGTGGTGGTCTACCTTAAGTGGACTGTTGTTATTTGGTTTTTACTGTCTTAGAAATTAGTTTATTGTTGTTATTAATATTTTATTTTTTGTATTTAGGGGTCCCAGTGCCGATGACCCTGAAACTTCGCCAGCTGTGAAGAGAGCTCGGGAGCAGCTTCAGGAGAGGCAGCGCAGGTAATTTATAATATAATAATATTTTGTAATTTTGTAATAATAATAATTGTTCTAAAATATAATAATATCTGTAATTTTAAGGTTTCGTAAAATTAGTGCAAAAAGGGGGGAGTTTAAAACAACGGAGCTCTGCTTTGGAGCTCAGTGCTATAAAAAATATTACTGGTGGGGATAGAAAAAGGCTAGGGCCCACATCTCAATAGTTTTATATTTTTTTATGAATATAAAACTTAAAGTTTAACCGGTGTATTTATTATTAGTGTCTAGCTATGCCGATTGTGAACATGAGCTGTTTTGGAATTTTTGTTATTAAAAATTAGTTCAACGCTTTTTTGGTAATATTGTATATATTCAATATATTTAATTTAAACTTAAGTTTTAAAAAACAGCTTAAAAATAATAAAATTAACAACGCAGTACATGTTAAATAAATAATCAAATGAATAATTTAGTATATTCTAGGGGTAGATTTGGGGTATAAAAACATCATGATTATGACTATTTTTTAAATTATATTTTGCCAAAAATATCTCATAAATGTTTAAATGACCAAAGAAATAAAAAGCTAAGGATAACTTTTTTATAAATTAATAAAAAACATTATAAATTCGTTTTGTTTTTTTTGGAGAACAAACAAACAAACAACCAGCCATACCTTAATTTACAAAGCAACCTACTTTAAAATTTGCGGGTTTTTTTGCTCCCTCTTTTGAGAGTCAGAAATTTTATTTGTTGTGAAAATTAAAAACAGTAATTTTATAATTTGAAAAAGTAATCAGTTATAAATTTAAAAAAAACCAAAGTTTAGGGAGGGTTTGCCTTCTGTGGCAGAGGAGGCGGCCCCTGGTGAAAGCCCCATGGCTGTCGTGGTGGAGCAGGCAGGGGAGCTGCTGGCAACCCCACCCCCTATCCCCCCGCCCGCCCTAGACGCGCTCGACGCGCCCCCCGCTCCCCTTGACGCCCCGGTCTTGGCTGAGGAGACGGCCCCTGTCGTGGAAGCCCCGCCCGTTGTTGAGCCCGTCCCGCACCTGATCGATCTCACGGTTGCGGAGGACACCCCGCCCCTCGTTGCGGACCCGCACCAAGGTATAATTTTTTATTAGACATTGTAGTATTCCCATCAAGGTGTTACTTATTTAATGCTTTTTGTAGCGCTTGAATTACAATAACTTATCAAAAGGTTAACAAGAAGGAATAAATCATTTCATATAAATTTACAGTACCCAACCTACATCAGTCTTTATATAACATAATGATACTTAAACAAACAATATAACAATGACATAATTTGTTTAAATTATTCGTGCAATTGAATAATGCATACATGCAACTATACTTTGGTTATATTTTGTTGCTTACATTATGCATAAATTTGTCAAACTAATTAATAAAATTCGTTGCTTCCTAGGGGTTAACCATACTTTTTATTTTTTAAAGGTACTGACGCAAAGTTTTGTCTAATATTTCGACGATTTATATATGAAAATCGTAACCTTGTCATGAAAGTTTTCTGTTTTAAAAATATCAAAATTTATGTTTCATGGGTTTAACAAATTATTAACCGCCAAAAATGGTATTTTTTAAAGATTTTTTCGATAATATTGTTTAATTGGTTTAAAAATTTAAGTCCTTTGTAATGTACTAAAAAAATGCGGCAATATTCCATTTTAATTTAAAAGTTGATTTTTTTCCTGTTTTGTTGCTTAAAGGTGCGGTACCGGTACGCTAAACGCTGTTCCATACCCGCATCTGAGGCAACTTCTTTCTCCAGGAGAGTGGTCTTCTCTGTTTGGTTAGCGGAGTAAAAGAAGTTGGATGTAATTTGGCGTTCGTAGGTTTTAAAATAAAGTGTTTCAAACGTTAGAACAGTGAAAGTTATCACTATGCCACTCAAATCTTTCAAAACGCAAAGTTTTAACAATTTTTTTACAAATTTAAACGAGCATTTTCGTGTAGTTTATAGGCTTATTTTTTTCAAATTTATTGGGTTTGTAATAATAATAGTAATAGTCCTGTTTTTCGGAGCTCTTGAGAGCTGTGCACAGTTTAGAACCTTGAGATCCCAGCCTGTTTTTGTATTAATCAATTGCAAAACGTTTTTATAATTTTAACTTTTATGAATTTTTTATTTTAAAGAGATTAAACAACAAAGTTTAATTCATTTAAAATCGCCGAAATGTTTGTACAAACGTGGCAAACATGTTTTAGATGATTAACTAGTCAAATAAACAGGACGAAGTTCTTGTTATTGAAGTTATTATATTTTAAACATACGTATTCTTAAAAAAATATCGCTAATATTAAGGTAAAACTTGTAACGATTTATTAATAAAATACATTACAATAGGTTATTTTTAAGCTCATTTATCTGTAAAGAAATACATCGATTTAAATGTTTATTGGTCTTTTAATAAGTTTAAAAGTTTTTTTTGCTTTGTTTGTGTTGTGTTTTGCATTGAACAGCAAATTAGAAAGAACTTTTATAAAAAAACAAAGAAAATCTATATAGTATCTCAATATTAAGAAATCAATATTAAGAAATCTTTATATCTCTATAAAATTACATACTGTAAATATACAGCTGTTCAATATGAGCTGAAAGCCAAAATTTGAAAATTTTGATATCGTCATTACTATGGCAAAATGAGCCACAGTTTTTATGAAATATATGTGACTGTGACTCGTTTCAAGTTTTAAACAGGACCTTATTAACTACAGAATGAGTCACATTCACGTGTATTTTATAATGACCGTGGCTCATTTTGCCGTAGTAACGACGATATGTTAGAATGGACTAGTGATGTTTGAAAAGAAGCTCTGCTTTTCTGGGAGCTCAAGAAAAACCGCCGGAGCTTCAGAACTCTCTTCAAGTTTGTACATTTACCATAATGAATTATTTTTTTATAAAATTTTTTAAGGAGTTTTTTTCTATAGAACTAATTAAAATTAATAAAAATAGACGTGAAAATGTAGGTAAAATAATTTAAAACATATTTCGTATTTAAATAAGCTTTAAATTGCTCATTTCAGGGGCGGAGTTATATGGCTCCCTTTGATTAAAAAACGCCTGAGCTTTGGAGCATGATATTGAAAAATAGAAACATCTCACCAACGTGAAACTTAAAGCCCAAACGTTTATTATCCTAAAATCAATACCTAATCCAAAGCCGAAAACTAAACGTGGCTCTAAACCATTTTTTTACTATGGGTCCAAGGTCTCGTTTTCAGGGCTCCTCCAAGCCCCAAAATTTTATGAGTGCTTCAAGTTTCCTACTTACAACGACTATCAAGTATACGTTTATATTTTTTTTTTCAATTATTTTTTTGCCAAATTTTTTTGAAATTTTACTTAAAAATCATGGAAAAGTTGGCTGTCTATATAATTTTTTTTGTTTTTAAGAAAAAAAAACCCCGAGGTTTCTTTGATACATATATATATTTATATATACATAATATATATATATATATATATATATATATAGATAATCAAGGTTTTATAATGAAAGGAAAGCCACTTATGTTGGGTTTATTTTTTTCTTTAAAATACATATACAGGCATTGAGAAAACTTCAAAGTACAGGATTAGCAAAAAACTGTTTTTCGCAATGTCATAATTTTCATCAGTTAATTTATTTTAGGGAAAACACAGAGAAAGTTTTATCTCGTGTTTTATCTTACGGAATTTTTGTATATCACGACAACATTATATTACCATTCACAACTTGACAAATGTATTGTTGCGGGACCTTTGGAAACTTAATCTAGAAAATCAGTCAATAAATGCAGACCTGTGCACGGTCTGGAAATGCTCCCCGTTTTATTGGAGGATTTCCCCCCCACCGTTTTATTGCCCCCCCACCACCAAAAAATGAAAAAGTATCCTAAAATTATGACGCCATTTTTGACCTATGATGACGCCATCATCGCAATTTTTTGCAGTTTTTAGCCTATTTCAATGTATTTTAAGCCATTTCAGACCTATTTTTACCTTATTTTCGCTTTTTTTTTGTCCTTTTTTCTCTTTTCCCTTCTTTTTTTCTCCTTTTTTTCTCTTTTTTTTTCTTTCCCCCTGCTTGCCCCCCCCCGTTTTATTGCCCCCATTTCAAAAAAGTTGCCCCCCATTTCGGAATTGCCCCCCCGTTTAAACCTGGGGGGCAGTGCACAGGTCTGATAAATGGTTCACAAATAACAAAAATAACTTTTAACTAAATAAATAATATAGCTTATAACTAAATTTTAATATCGCAGGTAATAAATTTAACGAGAATACTAGCAGCTACAATTATTTATGTAAGTATATTTATGCCAATCTTAAGTTGGAATTCAGTAAGAAACAGAACAGGAGTAAGTTAACACAAACTCCATAAATAAACTGACTATTTTATGCAAGTAGTGAAACGAAGGCACGGGACAAAAAAGGTACTAAATAAACAAATGCCTTTAATTAAAAAATATTATTTTCTAATCAAAAACGAATTTGTAACGACTTAATTGTCTTAAAGTGCAAAAAACTACAATCAGTTCCTATGGATTTGTGACAAACGTCGTTTTCTTAGCTTCATACCCTCCTGTCCAGTACCTTTGTGTTGACGTCAAATAATCTTGTGTTTTTTAATTAATTCGAGGTTCAAATCACTGAATGAAATGGTAAAATCAAAAATCAGCAAACGCAAAATTAAACTCAGCTTTTTTTTTTCACTAACCAATCGGATGCGGGTATGGAACGGCGTTTAGCTACCGGTACCAAGTCAAACTTTTTGTCTTTGATTTTGATGATTTTTTTTTTAAACATTACCTTTGCCCCCAAAAAACCATTCAAATTGTTTTGCTAAAATATCTTTATGGGTTCAGAAGATATGAACCACAAAAATTGCGCTTTTTCGAAATTCTGTACATGCAAAATTTCCCAATGAGTATAAACTTTTAAGTTATACAAGTTTTACTGAAAGAAATTGGCTACTTTTTTCTTTAATTTGATACCTTGCTTGTTAGGATTGGTGCAGTATTTGTCGAGATATTGCGTTTTCTGTACAAAAACCCTCGAGTTTTTTCTTGAAACCCTCTATTTGATTGTGTTTGCCCAACATTTTTGACCACACTTTGTATTTTTAGCAAAAAAATCAAAGGTTTTTTGCACGGGAAACAAAATATCTGGAGAAATACTGCTCCAATCTTAAAAATCAAGGTATCAAATTAAAGTAGAAAATAGCTGCTGGTTTTGAGTAACACTTTTATAACTTAAAATTTTATACTCATTAAGAAATCTTTTAAGTACAGAATTTCAAAAAACGCGATCTTTGGGGGGGGGGGGTTATATCTCCTGAACCAGCAACGATATTTTAATTTGATGAAAAAAATTTTAAGGGCTAATGGGGGCAAGGGTAAAGTTTTTACAAAAAAATCATCAAAATTAAAGACTAAATGTTTAACTCGGACTAAACCTTTAAAACAGAATACTCAAGATCAATAATATTACTCACTCCGAGCTAACTGTGCAATTAACTATATATATATATATATATATATATATCAGGGACGTAGCCAGAGTTTCATTTTTTGGGGGGGGGGGGCGGATTTTCAGTACAAAAAAAAATTTTTGGGGGGGGGCTCCGCCCCCCCCCCCCCCCGAAATTTTGGGGGAAAGAAAAAGAGAAAAAAAGAAGAAAAAAAAGAGAAAAAAAGGGAAAAAGGGACAAAAAAAAAGCGAAAACAAGGTAAAAATAGGTCTAAAATGGCTTAAAATACATTGAAATAGACTAAAAACTGCAAAAGTTACAATGATGGCGTCATCATAGGTCAAAAATGGCGTCATAATTTTAGGATACTTTTTCATTTTTTGCTGGTGGGGGGGCAATAAAACGGTGAGGGCCAAATCCTCCAATAAAAGAAGAAACAGGGAGGCATTTCCAGACCGTGCACAGGTCTGCATTTATTGACTGATTTTCTAGATTAAGTTTCCAAAGGTCCCGCAACAATACATTTGTCAAGTTGTGAATGGTAATATAATGTTGTCGTGATATACAAAAATTCCGTAAGATAAAACACGAGATAAAACTTTCTCTGTGTTTTCCCTAAAATAAATTAACTGATGAAAATTATGACATTGCGAAAAACAGTTTTTTGCTAATCCTGTACTTTGAAGTTTTCTCAATGCCTGTATATGTATTTTAAAGAAAAAAATAAACCCAACATAAGTGGCTTTCCTTTCATTATAAAACCTTGATTATCTATATATATATATATATAAATATTTAAGATATTATGTACAAAGAAACCCCCAGGTTTTTTTTTCTTAAAAACAAAAAAAATTATATAGACAGCCAACTTTTCCATGATTTTTAAGTAAAATTTCAAAAAAATTTGGCAAAAAAATAATTGAAAAAAAATATAAACGTATACTTGATAGTCGTTGTAAGTAGGAAACTTGAAGCACTCATAAATTTTTTGGGCTTGGAGGAACCCTGAAAACGAGACCTTGGAGCCATAGTAAAAAAATGGTTTAGAGCCACGTTTAGTTTTCAGCTTTGGATTAGGTATTGATTTTAGGATAATAAACGTTTGGGCTTTAAGTTTCACAATGGTGAGATGTTTCTATTTTTCAATATCATGCTTCGAAGCTCAGGCGTTTTTTAATCAAAGGGAGGGAGCCATAAAACTCCGCCCCTAAAATGAGCAATTTAAAGCTTATTTAAATACGAAATATGTTTTAAATTATTTTACCTACATTTTCACGTCTATTTTTATTAATTTTAATTAGTTCTATAGAAAAAAACTCCTTAAAAAATTTTATAAAAAAATTCATTATGGTAAATGTACAAACTTGAAGAGAGTTCTGAAGCTCCGGCGGTTTTTCTTGAGCTCCCAGAAAAGCAGAGCTTCTTTTCAAACATCACTAGTCCATTCTAACATATCGTCGTTACTACGGCAAAATGAGCCACGGTCATTATAAAATACACGTGAATGTGACTCATTCTGTAGTTAATAAGGTCCTGTTTAAAACTTGAAACGAGTCACAGTCACATATATTTCATAAAAACTGTGGCTCATTTTGCTGTAGTAACGACGATATCAAAATTTTCAAATTTTGGCTTCCAGCTCATATTGAACAGCTGTATATTTACAGTATGTAATTTTATAGAGATATAAAGATTTCTTTATATTGATTTCTTAATATTGAGATACTATATAGATTTTCTTTGTTTTTTTATAAAAGCTCTTTCTAATTTGCTGTTCAATTCAAAACACAACACAAAAAAAGCAAAAAAAAACTTTTAAACTTATTAAAAGACCTATAAACATTTAAATCATAATATTAAGATAAAACTATAAATTTTTATCTTCTTCTAAACTTAAAACCAAGATTGGAATTAACTTAAGTTTTAAACGGAAAAAATGGCGAAAAAGAACACAAAAGTAACGACTATTAGTTGACTTCTTTTCTTTTTGAAAAACACTCCTAAATTGTTTTATTGTTGGTCCATTCTTTTTTTATTGTGATGCAAGTATTGCTTCATTAGCCTGTCCTGTAGTATTAAAAAAAATTTAATTAATTTAGAATAATTCAATAAAATGCTTTTTAACTTTCCCACGTATAATGTTACAAATTTCGTTAAAATAAATAATGTAAGTCTTTTTTAGTTACGATGATGCTATTGAGGTCTTGGAGAATGGAAAAAAGAAATTAAATCAAAATTGGGATTACATTTTTCCATTGTTATATCCAGACTCTGAATCCCCAATAAAAGAAACGCAAAAAGATTATTTGAAGGTATAAATTTAAAAAAATGACAATAAAATTGTTTCTTTTGGGGAATGTGCACCCTCTGGGTATTGAATACATACTGATTTGGCATGTAATTTTTATTACAAAAATAAATTTATTAATAACATATTATCTAAAAATATATGTATTTAGCTTACCAATAGTTGCCATATTAGTATTGTGAGAGTCCCAACGGCTCCCTTAGTACTACAAGAGTTAACCTTCCGGTGGTTTTCCCCGTGACACAGGTAATGCAATTTTCGACATTGAATAGTGTCCCCTCTACTTGTAAATCAAATTATAAACGGTAACACCGTTTAGAGGGTGTATACATGGAGGAAAATGGTACAGCTTATGGGTGGACCAAGGAGGGGTTCAAAGAAAAAAGTATGAGGGCTATTGTAACTATTTTAGTATTTTAGGAATCAATGGAAATGGAAATGGCATGGATACTATAAAATTAGATAAAGCTGGAACCAGACCCTATTGCATGCTTAGTAACTAGTTATTATCCTTAAATAATACTTTTAGCAATCATATTTTTTGCAAAAGGTTCTGTTCCACAAAAGTAAGTCAAAGTCCAGTTCAAAGTTTTTGTTTTGTTTATTAGTATTAGTAATACGGATTTATTTTAATAGACATGTTTTAGAAAGAATTTGACAAAGAATTGCTGAGGTGTCGCTGCGGTAGAGAAGCTCCCACATTCACTTGTAAAGCGGAGGAATGTAAATATCCCAGACGAGATGAATATCTGGGCGATGTCGACTTTCACGGATACACTCAGTAATCAGCAATGCTATTGCACTTCTTTTTTAGTTTTGTTTTAAATTTTTAATACCACTGCCTTTTTTTCAAGAAATTTTATGGAGTAATACACTTTTGTGAAATTTTTGTTACGCTCGTTTTTATATTGTTTATGAATTGTTGCTTTTTTAAAAATCTATAATGCTCTTATTACAAGGTTTTTTGACATTAAACATAAAACTCTTACACTCAAATGGAATATTGTAATCGCATACAACTAAAACCAAAACATAACTTAGATAAATAGATATTATTAAAATAAAATAACTCTGCTCTTTTTTCAATTCTAAAGCAAAAATTAAAACAAACACTAGGTAAAAATATTGTATAAGAAATAATTTAAATGATTATCACCCTCCCCCTTCTTACGCTAGTATGCATTGTTTTTGCACAGACTAGTTTTTCAAGCCAAAGTATCCAGAAAACCAACCATGTCGATTTGTCTTGCATTTTAGGTTAAAATGTATGGAAGATTGTAAAATTTGTTATCATATTAACTGTTTTAAGAATATTGTACACTCTATGGGTGGAAAAAAAGTAAGACATTATTTTATTGTAATAGGTTAAACATATTATTTATTTACTTTTTCTCTGTAAAATAGATTATTATCTTAGATAAAAATAGAGATATTATTTTTTTTAAATTTGATAAGGTTTGAAATTTATTAAAAATTGTTTTAATAATAATAAAAATGTAAATTTTAAAGGAATATTTTTTGTTAATTTAAGCTGTATTTAAAAGAAGGTTTGTGCCCCACTCCGGACTGCAATTCAAAACTGGCCACTACCGAAAGTTTTGACTCTGAAGGACATTGTTGGGAGCAGACTGAGTCGGAACACGTTTCAGAGCGCAACACCACTTCCAGGCCTTCAAGGTCTCCCAAAACCTCTTTTTGGTACGTTTTGTGATGCATAATAAATTTCATTTTGCTTTAATTACGGATTTTTTCGTTTTTTAACAATTAAAGATCGGTTAGCAATAAATTTCGGCCGGCTATATAAGACTAAAGTTATTTGAGCGCGCTAATATCCCAATTTCGCCTGAGGCAACACCTTTTAGTAAATTAGGTTTTTAGGGACAAGGTGTAAATTAATACGATACAATATACACAATACCAAATGCATTGGAAATGGAATTATTAGAGAAATAGATAAATAAGTTACTTACTAAAGTAAGCTATTTTGACCAATCTTAGCAAAAAGATAGCTATGGATTCCTAGCAAGTTTTAACCAGTAATAAATAAATAGCACCATTAAAAAATAGCACCATTTTCCCTTAAATAGATAAAAACAAGGTTTTTCCGATATTTATGCTTAACTATTAGTTTGTAGCTAAAAATATTTCATTTCAAAATCTCATAATTTTTTTTTATATTTTCTATTTTGTGTCCGTTTTGATATTGACGATCCATAAAACACAGAGCCCATAACCTCAAAATTGGCTACCTTACGCTAAAGCTACAGTTTGATTTATGCAAGATTTATTAGTGTAGAGAGTTTAGTTATAACAACATTAATAATGCTCACCTAAAACTTTTTCCAGTTTTTATTTTTGTTGAACAGATTTAAGTTATTATTGTTAAAGAGATATGTTTAATGATCAGATAACAGAACTTAAAATAACATTTTCAATAAATAATAATAAATAGATTTTTGTGATTATGGCCCAGGCCTACCTTAGATCTCTTCCTAAAAATAAAAATAACATTTGCTCCGTAGAGACCATTTTAACTTATGATACGCAATCACCCAAATGTATTTTACAACTTAATAAAACTATTGTTTTAGCGAAAAACTACCAAGGAATCGTTCAAAGCGAAAACCACCGCGGAAACCCTCTGTGGACCCAATTAAATCTCCAAGTGAACCTCCGAAATTATCGAATGATGGAGAAAAAGCCCCGGCAGATCCACCGAAACTCAGCAACTTTAGCATGTTACCCCCGGGTATGGAACCACCGCGCAACACCGCCCCCACTCAAACACAAAGCCCTCCAGCAGAGAAATCAGTCCCATTAAGTTCAAGTTCGAGTATGATTATTATTATGATTATTATTATTATTCAAATTATAATAGTTGAAATGAGACAGTGAAACAAGTCGCCAGCTAAAAAAACACCAAGCTCATAGTTAAGTATAAAGAAGGGATATTTTCTCGCCCTGAAAACTAAAACTTTCCATTAAAGTCTTAGGTCCCCTTCCCCAAAGTTTTTTTTATATTTTTTTCTGTAATCTAATGGACCACCTTCTGCCATACACGAGCAAGTTGGTCCAAAGTGAGGGGGGGGGTAGTGAAAATCCGAGAAATGTATTTTACCCCTATCGTGTTTTTTTTCTGGAGTGCATTTTACCCATATCGTTTTTCGCTTTTGAAGGGAAAATAAATTAAACGATAGCTCTTTTTATTGCATTTTTGAGTTTTTTGAGTTTTTTATTGCTTAAAACACTCATTTTGACCTTAAAACTTAAGTTTGGAGGCAGTTAGAAGTAATTTTAAAGACATTTTTTTCTTCACTTTTCCAAAATCGGAGGGGATTAATTAACCTTTTCCCCCACTTCTAAATGGAGGAGGGGGGTTAAACTCCCATCTCTGAATTTGAGAGGGGTCAAGCGTCCAACACCCTCCCCGTGCTTATGTATGCCTCCTACTACTTTTCTCAGTCAATTTTTAAGCATTTTGGTTAAAATTTCCTGTCAAGAAAATTATTTTTTAATTCAAAATAATATATTTTTTACACTTTTGTAACTAAATTGAAATATTTTAGTTTATGAATTTTTTAAAACTGTTTAAAACTGCTTTATTTGGAAATCGGACTTTTCTGAATCCTCTAATAAACAAAAGAACTGTCGATAAAACGTTTATTGAATGCATTTAAAACGTGACGTTTCGATTGTTACAAACAATCATCATCAGACGAATAAAACACTAAAACACTAAAACAAAAATTATAAGTTTTAAACTATTAATTTTAATAGTAATTTAATCTAATAGGCTTTTAATTTAAAGTAATTTAATAGGCTTTTACTAGTAATTTAATCGTATTTTTGCTTTAAGAAGTTTCAAGCGTTTTATGTGTAATGTTTAGGTTGCTTTTTTTATATATTTAAGAAATATGTAATTAAACAATTAAGTTTTGCTTTAAAAAATTTTATTAAAACAAAAAAAAGCCCTTTGTTTAAATTATGTTTCACGTATTAACCAGATTTTTCGTATTTTTAGTATATTACAAAAGCTTTAATATATAAGTATGTGTAGTGTATATTTCTTTCTTCATATTGATTTCTTTATATTTCTTTAGTTTAAAACTTATAATTTTTGTTTTAGTGTTTTATTCGTCTGATGATGATTGTTTGTAACAATCGAAACGTCACGTTTTAAATGCATTCAATAAACGTTTTATCGACAGTTCTTTTGTTTATTATAAGATGTCGTTTTCCGTTAACACAAAGCTTTCTGAATCCTTTCATATTTCAAACTCATTGACCTTAAGTCAGGGACGTACTCAGGGTTTCATTTTTTTTTTGGCGGCGGATTTTAGTACAAACAAATTTCGGGTGCCCCCACCTCCCCCCTCGAAATTTTAGGGGGGGGCTTCGCTCCCCCCCGCCCCCTTAATTTTTTGAAAAGGTTAAAAAAGCAGGGATAAGCGTAGATAAAGTTGTATAATACACTGTTTTTGGCATAATAACGTATTATCTAATATTTTTAGCGGTGAAAACATGTTTTCTTAGTTAAAAATTACCTTAGCAGACATTGGCAGAGCCTGGATTTCACAAAAAACCGATTTAGAGACCTTTCAAGCCCCCCTTGCTACGACCACACTGTAAACCAAAGTTGGTGAGCATCTCCATGTTTTTTAGGATACTTAATGGAAAAATTACCGAGCCCTTGCTAGGCGGCTGGAAATTTTAGGAGGGGGAAATGTATTGGTATTTACACAAATCAACCAAAATATGCTTGTTTATTTTGCTTGATGTGTAGTACTTATTGTTTATTAAAATTATTATACTTTTTCAATAACTTTAGGCAAGATAAATAGTGAGAATGATGCATATTATGGAACTTGACCGCTGAGCAAAGCGAAGCGGAAAATTTTTTTGCTTTTTTGGGGTCAATTGTGGTACTAAAACTGTTTTATAGTTTGGCGCCGAGCGATTAGCGAGGCGCTAGAAAATTTTGAATTTTTAGCCTCGACAAACCCCCAAATTTTATCATCTGGCGAAGCGACCATTTGGGGGGGCGGCCGCCCAACCACTTTCCTTATTTTCCCCCGTCCGACCGTCTCCAGGGGGGGGGGGGGTGCGGCCGCCGCCCCCCGAAATGTTCGCTTCGCCAGATGATAAAATTTGGGGGTTTGTCGAGGCTAAACATTTAAAATTTTCTAGCGCCTCGCTAATCGCTCGGCGCCAAACTATAAAACAGTTTTGGTACCACAACTGACACCAAAAAGCAAAAAAATTTTCCGCTTCGCTTTGCTCAGCGGTCAAGATCCATAATATGCATCATTCTCAGTATTTATCTTGCCTAAAGTTATTGAAAAAGTACAATGATTTTAATAAACAATATGTACTACACATCAAGCAAAATAAACAACTATATTTTGGTTGATTTGTATATATACCAATACCTTTCCCCCTCCTAAAATTTCCAGCCGCCTAGCAGTGGCTCGGTAATTTTTCCATTGGTTACGTCCCTGCCTTAAATCTATCCCTCCTTTTAAAACTCAAGAAAGTATGAATCCCCAAAGGTAGGTAACCTCGCAGATATCCTGAAAAGTTGGATATATCCTGAAAAAATTTTTGTCCAGATAACCCCATTTTTAGCGTTTTGGGTATTCAATTCCCACCCACCCTCCCAATGTTTAGGAGAGTAGGTAAGTATAAGTTATGGCAGTTTTAAAGTTACTTGGGGAGGTGGTATCACCCACTGTCGTTTAATAGTAGGTCAACCTTTTTTCTGCTTGCTTATTCTCCCCCTTTCCCTCTTCCCTTCCCACCCACTGTAACTTACCTGTGGTAGCCACGCCTTGTTTTGTGACCCGACCATGCTCTTCTATGTCTATGTTTGCTATTTTAGAAACAGCGCCGGTAGTAGAAACCATAGATAAAAGTACCGTGGCGTCATACAGACGATGGAGCGTAGCCTTGCCGACTAACTTGCCTGCCGTCCAATTGAAAAGGAACGACTCCCCTCCCCCAACTGCATCGGTAAGCACAAAAAGCATTGGGCGCGGAAGCAAAAGTTCAGTCGTGGTGGTTAGTTCTTATTTCAAATCACCCAATTTTTTATGATTGCTCTCTCCATAATCATTTGATACCATGGGTCAACTAACATTTACCACCCTCTTAAATTTTGTGCACGAAAAACGTCCTTGGGTGGAATATTTCCTTTCTAATTTTTTTTGTTAAAACTTTGTTATTTTTACAAAAATCTTTTTCGTATACATGCGAGGAAAGATTTTATGGAGGAATAATAATACCCTAAGTCATATGTGAGCAGCCTCCCCGATTTTGGGGGTATACCTGACCCCCGAAATTAGGGAGGTGTCCCAAAAATTTTTTTTCGGGTATACCTCAAATACCCCATTTTTAGCGTTTTTAGTATTAGGACCCCCAAATTTTTGGGGGGTGTCCGGGGTACCCCCAAATTTTAGGGGCGGAGGTGTCGACTATAATGAGGATTTTTTTTGGGGGGGTATAACCACCCCCCCTCTGCCCACCTATGCTCTAAATCAGTTGAAACCACCCTAATTGATAGGTAGCCGAGGACAGAGAGGAGGAAACAAGGTAGGCTTAACCGCATCTATCCTTGAAATTTAAAACTGGAATCACGTTATAAAATTCTTAGAAACATTTTTTTGGTCCCCGCTTTCTCCCGATTTTTCGGTATAATTTTTGGTTTAAAACAAAAAAATTAAGGGATTCAACCTAAAATGGCGTAGGTGGGTAGGAAGTTAATTATACCCCAACCTCTCAAAAGACCCGATCCCCTTCTAAACTTTTAACCCCGGCTACTCCTTCCTTCTTAAATTTGTGGGGTGTCATTACTACAAATTCTAAAAATAATGTTTTGCAGGATATTTCCGTATCCAGAACGCTGTTTTTCACTAATAAGTAAAAAGGCTCAGATAAGTAAAGGAATAACAGTCTTTCGATGTATAAAAAAAATAGCAAAAAATTAAAATCGTTTCAAGTTCAAGTGAGTCACAAAATAATAGATTATTTCTAAAGAGAATTATAGAAAAATTGGTTTTCGGTTTGGATTTTTTATATTATTTATGTTTTATGTCAAATGTATGTTAATTACCTACGTTGCATGCAGTGGGGTGCCCAAGATTTCATTTGGGGGGAAGGGGTAAATACTGACCATGAAAGGGGGTCTGGGGGCGGCAGCCCCCTGGGGGTCGAAAGCTAAGGCGAGAGCTAACTAAGATAGATTCTCCATTTAAACTACCCGCGTAGCGGGAAATTTTGGTTTTTTGACTATTAATATGCTTTTGGAAGGCATCAGGAAGGTTTCTGTATTAATACTAAAAATTGTTCTCTCCCAAAATTTAAAAAATGTAAGGTTCCCTCCCCCCTTACGAAAAAATCCGGCTTCGCCGGATTTCGGCGGGGAGGGCGCCCCCCGCTGGGCACGCCACTGGTTGCATGTGATTTATTCTGTCTTGAACAATACGATGCGGTATTTTAAACCGGTTTTTATTTGTGATAGATTTAAACTGTGGCAGGACTAAAATGTGACAGATTCAAACTATGTTTATTATTTATTTAGACTAACAAAAAAGTAAAAGTGAAGAAAAAAGAAAAGAAAAAGAACGTTATTGATTTGGATCTGAATTACAAAAAACCTCCGGGTGCCACCTTGTAAGAAATAATAATAATTACTAATTTTTTATCACAAAACTTCTAATATTAACAAACAGGTGTGGGGTAATTAATTGACCTAAATTCGGCCACTGTCAATTATGTACCTTAGCTAGGAAAAGATGGGGGTTGTTCCTAACCCTAAATAAAGGTTTGAATAAAGTCCAAAATTTAAGCGTTATAAGGCTAAAAAATTTTAAGTTTAGTTTAGAGCGTTTTTTACTTAGTTTACTAAATGCTTCATGATTTTCAATTGATTTTTTTAAAAGGAAATAAAACGGAAAAATAAAAATAAGAAATAATGTTAGTTCTTTAAAAATTTTTGGTTTTTCAAAATATTTAACAAGGTTTACATTGATTGAGCGCTGAACAGAGCGAAGCGTTAATTTTTTAAAAAAAAACTTTATGTTAGAATCTCTAATTTTTTAATATTACCAATTTAAAGGGAGTCTAGCATTAGTTATACCTGGATTACGGAGGAATACTTTCACAAAATTGGAATGAAAGACAAATTAAAGCACTAAAAATGTTTTGCAAAATTGTGCTAAATTAAAAAAAAATTTTATTGCAAACCAAAATAATGGCGTTTTTTTCAATCGTAATACCTACTGTAAAAAAACTATCCAATTCCAAAGGTCGAATTCTGATCGGACCGAAGCGCAATAAAAAAATTTAAAAAATGGCCAGTGTAGTACACTCCCAATTTTTTAACTTTTCCGACGGAAAAGGGGTTAGAGAGAGGGAGTATACCCCCTGCCTCCCTGGCTACGCCCATGGATCTTATACGTTTTTTAATAATAAAATACTTAAAGTTGATTAATTTCTATTTTTAAATGACAATATGCTTTTGTTCGAAAAATTAAAATTTTTAGCTGTATAAATCTCGTGTCACACAAATAATTATAACAAAGTCGAACGTTATGTTGTTGTTTTTTAAACCTGCACAAAGATGATTAATGAAGGTAGTTATAATAATTGATAAAAATTTTGAATGTAAATTAAACAATAAATTTTAAAAAAATTATAGAAACTTGGGTTCAACTACTGAATTTTATTACCCCCCAAGCTCAAATCCTTCATTTAACGAAGTAAGCATATTTTTTTTAAAATTAAAGTATCTTAATTGTTTAACTTCTTCTTAATGAGTGTTTGTGTTTAGGCGCCTATGGCCGGCCCAAAAAGGTTATAAAAATGAGTTTGTTTTAAAAATATTAACCCGTTCCCGTGATGGCCTTTTCCCCCGTTACAACCGTAAAACCTTCATCTCGATAACGATAAATTTTCGTTAACAACGACAACGATAAACCTTCGTTTCATGGGGGTGGTATTTTCGTATGACATAATGTCGTCGCATCGGCTCGGCAGTCAGCAGTGGCGAAGATCGTCCGAGTTGACTGGAAAAGAGATAGAGCTGTTGACCATTTCCATTGCTGGATCTGGGCAGTGTCGCTGCGAGGAAGCCAAATTCATACAAATCAAAAATAAACTCTCTAATCAAAAATGAATGTCCAAAATGCAACCAGAAACCTCATGATGTCCACCACCTTTTCAACTGCACCAAAAATCCTACCACATTAAAAGTAGAAGACCTATGGCTTCAACCCGCAAAGGCAGCAGCATTTCTGGAGGAAATCACCTGAGAAAAAACTGGCTATGCTAACTAACTAACATAATGTCGTACGTAAACCTTACCGCGGTAAACTCTACGCATAACCTAAGTCGTATTTCCGTCATACATAGTTTTTTGTGAGCGAATAGTGCCCAGTGAGCGAGCAAATTGAAATGGTTAAAAATGTACGGTAGCAATATGTAAATTTTTGCAACATTAAATATTCTACGTAATACACTGTAGACTGTATCCGTAAGAAAAATCTGCATATTGCTACTGTACAGCTTTAACCATTTCAATATGCTCGCTCACTGGGCTGGGCACTACTCGCGCAAAAAAATTATCTATGTATGACGGAAGTACGACATAGGTCATTACGAAGGTTTCAAGGTTGTAACTGAGAAAAAGGTAATCACGGAAACATGTTAAGACAAGCTTTAAAATGGGCTAGAACAAAATGTGTGGCACACAATCGTTTTTGCTCTATATAAAATATAATTTCCTTTTTTTTGGCGCGGTATAGTTCATTTTTTTATTTTGAAAGTTCACAATTTTTGTATTTACTTATTACAACATGTTTAACTTGTTTTTATTTTAGTTTTACCGGGAAGCAAATAAAACAAATCCGTCTTCGTTTAATCAAGCGAGTTTTACATCATTCCCTGGCCTATCGACAAAAACTAACTCCCAGTAAGTTTATACTCTACTACAGAATATTATGAAAAAAAACTATCTTTTTGATTCATATCTTTACAAATATCTAACAGAACAACTACATATCGGTCAATAATTTTTTCGATCCCATCATTGGTTGTGAATTGATGTTTTTGTAGCCAAAATTAATCATTGTGGTTGCGGTTTGATTTAAAAAATCTAAGTTGATTTTTAAATTTATATTTTAGTTTTTACCTATTTTTTCTTTAAAATCGAAAAAGCGTATTCTGGTACAATACATTTTAAATAACAAACGTATAACCTCCTCTTCTTTTCTGCATCCATCCAAAAAATTACCGAATGTAGTAGTTGTTTTATGCTATTATTTTTTAACAAAATAACTGAATGTCCCGGTTTAAAAAATCTATACGTGTACTTCTCCCTTTAAAACCCCCATTTTTAGCGTTTTTAGTATTAAACAGGACCCCTAAAGATTTGTCATGATCGAGTCGAAACCGTAGCTTGACTGGTCCCGGGGGGGGGGGTCCTCGGCCTCGGCCTCCCCCCCGGCCCAGACCCCCCCCCCCCCCACCCCGCCCCGCCCCCCCCCCCCCGCCCGCCCCCCCCTCCAGACCAAAAAATGCAAAGGCTTCGCCTGGCAGCCGGGGGCCCCCCCCCTGCTTTTCGGGGGGCCCCCGGGGCCCCCCCCCGGGGGGCCCCCCCCCGCGCGGCGGACCTCTGAACTTATTGAAGTTTAACATTTTATTTATTAAATAACTGCTTTAATTGACGTTTTACAAACAAATATTTTAGTAATGATGACTTCTTGCCATATGCATACGTTGCATCTCACAGTCAGCTAGATTATAACGAACCTCCGGTTCAGGGAGCTCCACTGACACCCGAACAGAAAATAACCCGAATTAAATTAGCGGAAAACAAGTCAACCGTCATACAAGATTTCCTCCAGTAAGAACTGTTAGAAATATCAGATTTTAATCTAATGGCAAAACAACCAAACCGTCGTTACTGTGACACAATAAGTCAGCAGCGTGATAAAATACTCGTAGTAACTGTGACTCTTTTCATACTTTAACACATAAATAGTTTCACAATATGAGCCACAGTCTTGTTGATTTTATGCTGATTGTGACTTTTTGTGTTAGAGTAACGACGAAACATCGATTGTTGGGCGAATGAAAGATGCAGCTCAGCTCATAGATGTACATTAGAAGATGGCCTTTTTCAACAATATACACTGTTAAATAATGAAGTTTTAAACTGTCTTTAGCTGTCCTTACACCTCATAATTTGATACGGTTAGTTGCTCCACATTACTACAGCCACAATCTTCTTAGAAATCCTCACTTAGTTTTTTTTTAAAATAATTTGTGGGTTCTTGTATTGGTTTGTTTTTCTTTAAACTGTGAAATATCTAATTTATGCGTCTATAGATGGTTGGGTCTATAGATGGTTGGCCTAAACAGTATTAAATGGTTAATACTGTTTAGGCCCTTTGGCAAAAATTCAAAATGCAACTTTTCGTCTCTTTGCAAAAACGACTGAGAAAACCCGCATAAGTATTGAGTTTTAATATTACATAAAATGAAATAAGCAGCAGCATTCCTGATAAATTGATCAAATTTTGTTGTGCATGTGTTTTTGTGCTTTTTTTGTAAAGACTATAACCAGAAATTATTTTTACATAAATATAAAATTATTAATGCATGCGTGCGTACTAGTTCGACTGACAAACATTTTAAGAAGATAAAAAAACAACTGGCTTGTTGAATGGAACACTGCCACGCCACGTGCGTTGTAGTAATAACAAAAAGCAACAGTATAATTCAGACCTGTGCACTGCCCCCCCCCCTCCCCGGGGGATTTATTGGGATGGGGTAGTTTCAAAATGGGGTTGCCACTTTTTTGAAACGGTGGTGGGGGGCAAGAATGGGAAAAAGGGTAAAAAAAAAGAAAAAAGAGAAAAAAGGCGAAATTTAAGTAAAAATAAGTCTAAAATGGCTTAAAAAGCATTGAAATTGGCAAAAAACTGCTAGAATTGGCGATTATAGCGTCGTAATAGGTCAAAAATGGCGTCATAGTTTTTGGGTACTTTGTCATTTTTGGGCGGAGGGGTTTCAATAAAACGGGGGGAGGCAAATCCTTGAATAAAACGGGGTGCATTTCCAGACCATGCACGGGCCTGATAATTTACGAAGTAAGCAAGTTGAAAGCATAGGTGGGCAGCCTCCCGGATTTAAGGAGTATACCCGACCCCCGAAATTTGGGGGGGTGTCCCAAAAAATTTTTGGTTGTATACCTCAAATACCCCATTTTTAGCGCTTTTAGTACTGGGACCCCCCAAATTTTAGGGGGGTGTCAGATGTAATCAAAATTTTTGGGGGTGATATTTATAACCCCCCAACCCCCTGCTCACCTATGGTTGAAAGCCACCGCCTTTTTCCCTCAAAAATCCGGATCTTCGTTTTAGAAAAAATCGATGGTCCCTCTCGAATTTTCATTAGTCTGTTGATGCTCCCTCTCTCTTTTTCTCAACCTATTTTCAGTCTTTTACTATCAAAACACAATTTTTTAGTAGGGAGTGTAAGTAATGACAGTAAGTTCATAATCATGTTTTTTCAGTTTACAAAACTGAGATATTAATTCGAAATGGTATTGCTGGCAAAATCCTCAGTTTTAAGAAGTTAATTTTTTTTGAGAAAAAAAAATTATTATTTTTTTAGGCAGCTTTATGAATTTTTGGTTACAAAACGAGCCGATGGAAATCAGTGGACGTCTCTTAATGACTCTTTCATTACAGACTACAGAAACAATCTAAATTTAGTTGCAGACTTTACTCAATTAATGGACTATGTGAAAGACTACCATAATGTACTGTTTAAAAGTTTTTTAAGGCTATTAGTTATTTTGTAGACCTTAAACAAAACTAAATATTTTAAAATAAAAAACGTAATTTTCATTTTCTTAATAATATTTTCCTAGTAATAGTAATTTTTAATGTTACATTGTAGATAAATATAATATTTTAAAATTTGTAATTTAATACCAAACACACTATAGAAAATTTAATAAGGTAATGGTTGGTATTTTTGTTTGTGGAAAAAAAGCGGTTAGAAAATGAAGAAAATTCTGGTGGTGACGATTTTTGAAAACTTTAAGAAGCAGGATATATAATACACTGGAACACCGATATTTAGAAGGAGTCTATGTGGCTTGGTTAGGGTTGTTATGCGTATGCCCTCCTGCGCCTAAAAATCTCGAAACTACCGACACCCTTTTCCCCCTAAAATTTGGAGGAAATCGCCCCAGTACTAAAAACGCTAAAAATGGGGTATTTAGGGTATACCCTAAAAAAATTATGGGACAGCCCCCTATTCGGAAGGTCGGGTATACTGTATACCCCTCCCTCCGCTAACCCCCCCCCCTCTCCCCCTCCCACAAAAAAATCGGGAAAACTGTCCCCGTATGGTTAGCATAGGCGGCCCCTATCGTCCTGTATACTCGACTCAACGTGGTTGATTTTTTGTCCGATAATAACAATAAAACAAATACCGGGTATAGCGAAAATTATTATCTTAATTAAATTATCACTTTGCAATCTTTGTTACCAGAAAGGACAGCGCTTTTTTAGCATAGACGAACAAGGGGGGAAGGGTGGGGTCCAGCTCCTCCCCCCCTCGCTAGCCTCGAAATTTTGCCCCCCCCCCTCCTCAAAAATTCCAGGGCCCCCCTCCCCCCAAATTTTCGAATTTTTTACCCCTGACCCCTCTCTAGATTTTGAAATCTGACCCCCCTTCCCCCTCGAGAAAATTTTAGGTGCTTTTTTACACAAAATTTTTTTCCCAAAACGTGAATTTTTAACACAAATTCATGTTTTTGCACCTTTTTTATACCAGAATATTCAATTTTCAATATTGAATTCAATTCAGATTATTCAATTCAATAAAAATTTAGTATCTTATAAAAAAATATTTTTTAACCTTTAATAATTTAAAAGTATTTTGCTCCGGACATTGGACCCCACCTGACGCCCCTCTAGGTTTAAGAATCTTCCACTCCGGGTGGACCCTAGAAAGCTAAGGGGGGAGGTTCGACCCCCTTAGGACCCCCTCTTAGATTTTGAAATGCCATTTACCCGGGGTAAACACCCCCTAGCTTCGGTGACCGTCTTTATCTATGTTTTCCAGACCTCTAGTAAAAAGCAAAGCAACACATAATAGAAAATAAGGATTGAAAAACATAACACAATATAGATATACAAAAATAAGATGACCAGTACAATTAACGGACTATAAATTGTTATTACGTTAAAATGCAGATATGCTTTAGACCGCGGATGGTTTCGCAGCATGGCTTTCAATGTCGCACAATGATCTTAGTTTTGTGGTGGACTTAGAAAATAAATTAATTACGTTGCCAGAGGCAAGTTTTTTTAAATTATAAAAATTGATAATGCAATAACTAAAAAACAGCATCATTAAAGTGAGGTTAGTTATAAGATGTTGTCATTACTTCAGCAAAATGAGCCACAGTAACCATAAAATACACGTAACTGTAAATTGAGTCTCATTCCGTAATAATTTAACACGAGTCACAGTCGCCATGGCCGTACCCAGAATTTTAATTGAGGGCAGAATTTTTTGGAAGGTACTTTAAAAGTGCCCACAAGGGGGGTTTGGGGGCGAGAGCCCCCCGAAAGGTGGGTTCTGGGGGGCGGGAGCTACCCAGCGGGGTTAAGGGGCAGAGCCCTTGGTCAGAAGAGCCCGAGGGGCAGAATGCCCCCCGGGTGGGAAATTTTTTTAAATTTTAAGCTCTTAAAAGGCACGAGGAAACCTAAATTTAAGTACATAATCCTGATTTATTTTCTTTTTTTTTTGAATAGATACAAAAATAAAAGTTATAATTAAATAGTTTTAAGGTATGATTGCATGCCATATTCAGTTTTATTGAATTGAATTGTGAATAAGAGGTTTCATGATTCTAAATCACTCTTATTTATGTATTTTAGATAGCTTTAATACATTGCAGAGTGATTAGGAAAAAAAAATTTTTCTAATATTTATAAAAAAAACCCAGAGAGGGGACGGGACCCTCACAAAATTTTTTGCCTTCCAGAATTTGAAGGGATTAATCCCACAACCCCCCCCCCTGGCTACGGACTTGGTCGCATATATTTTATACGAATTGTGGATTATTCTGCCGTAGTCACGTCACGACGATATAATGAAGACGACCGCAAGTTGCGCCGTTAATTCAAAAATCACGAAAACTTGAATTTCATGATTTATGATCCGTACCGTTAGCTGTCATGCGCACCTGAAAATTTTTCTAGTCTCATTTATTTTTGAACAGACTTTGTTGATTTGGACAATATATATAGGCAGTGGCGTGCCCCGGGGGGGGGGGCGGCCGCCCCCCTCCCCCGAAATCCGGCGAAGCCGGATTTTTTTGTAAGGGGGGACCCTTACGTTTTTTAACTTTTGGGAGAGAAAATTTTTTTCTTTAATATTTAATACAGAAACCTTCCTGATGCCTTCCAAAAGCATATAAATAACCAAAAAACTAAAATTTTCCCGCTACGCGGGTAGTTTAAATTGACAATTTATCTTAGTTTTTCGATTTCAAATCGATTATCCCGTTCAGTAGTTAAGGCATACATGTTTAATAAAACTATTATACTATAAACACTATTATCCTTTTATTAACGTTTAAACACATGTTTTAAATGTATAATTATAAAAAAACCTTAAAATTTGTAATAAGTATCATCTGGAATTAAAATTTCTATTGTGTTTTAGCGCCTTAAATTAAAAATTTTCTCCCCCGGGGGGCATTCTGCCCCCGGACCCCGCTGAGGGGCTCTCGCCCCCCAGACTCTCCGTATCTGGGGGGCTGCCGCCCCCAGACCCCTTTCAGGGTTAGTATTTACCCCCCCCCCAGACCACCCCCCACCGAAATGAAATCCTGGGCACGCCACTGTATATAGGGAACCATTTTTTACTACCATTTTTGTTTGTTATTCGGTCTGTTTATTCCTCCAGTAAAAAATATAGCATTATATTATTATTATTATATACATGCGAACGGCATTATTTAAAAGCATTAGTGGGCAGCCTCTCGGATTAAAGCCGGTGGTATTTCTTACTGGAGGTATGCGAACAGTAATTATTTTCTGTTTTCTGATAAATGAATAAAAAAATTCTGTTTTGGTTTAACAGTTTATTTGACAATGATAATATAATATTTTTTTTAGTTTATCAAGGAAGAAGATACTGCTAATGCTACTAAATTCGAAACTATCAATCTTAGTAAGTTATTTTAAACAATATTGTACTGTGCTTGATAGTTTATTTTGAATTTTTATGCATTGTTTTCATTGATTCATACTGAAAAAGTGGGTCTCCTAAATAAATTAAGGAGCAGTGTGCGGTTTAAGTCATAAAAAAGTAGATTTAAGGAATCTTGCAAAATGGACGCCTAGCTAGCTATCCATAAGTTTAAATTTTAGACTTGTTTTAATTAGATAAATTGACCTTTTTTCGTGTTCAGGGAACTTGTAAAAAAATGCCATTCATTGTTTCTCTCATTCAGAACGGAAATAAAGTTCAATAAAACTTATTGTATAAGTGTTAGAGACCCAACAACGCATTTTCAATTAAAAAATTCGGAGGTTTTATAATTTTGTTAATTAGAAAACACGCATCAGATGAAACAAAACAACTAACCACCCGACTTTGTTTATTAAATTTGATTATTTTTTTTATTTTAGAAACCACTAATGTTCTTTTGGAAGAAATGGAGAGCAAAAATAATGCAAGTGGGCAAAGCTCGGGTATTGGGTCCAGAGACGAACTGGAAGCTCCCTATCCAGAGTTGCTCGCTAAGTAATTGATGATTGGTGTACACTGTTATTTAAGTGTGGGAATAATAATACTGACCGTAGGTGGGCAGGAGACTTAGGGGCATACATGGGCACGGGGAGGTTTAACTTCCCAAATTCTGGGAAGGGAGGTTTAACCCACCCACTCAAAAGTGGGGGGGGGGGAGAAAAGGTTCACCCCCAATTTTGAAAAAATGAAGAAAAAAATGTCTTTAAAATGACTTCTAACTGTCTCCAAACTCAAGTTTTGAGGTCAAACTTAATGTTTTAAGCAATAAAAAGCTCAAAAATGCAATAAAAAGGGCTTTTTGACCGTTTTTTATCTATTTTTTGTTCAAAATAAAAAAACGATATGGGTAAAATGCACTCCAGAAAAAACGATATGACTATTTTGCGTTTCTCGGATTTTAACCCCCCCCCCTAATTTGGGGTTTAACCCCCCACTCCGGACCAACTTGCTCATATATGCTTAGGGGTGATTAATTATACTCCCCCCCCCTAAAAAATATTAAAAAGAAACTTTAAAATAGGTATGTGTAAAAGCCCTAAAATAAAGCTATATTATAAACATGAATGAAACAAAGCACTCTGCTAAGTTTAATTAATGTCCCCACCCCAAAACTGTTCGCGGACACCTTCCCTAAAATTTGGAGACCACTCAATACTAAAAACACAAAAAATGGGTATTTTTTGGCAGATACCCTTTTCAAAAAAATTTTTGGTATACTTTTCCTCCCCAAAAATCCGGGGGGCTGCCGACGTATGTTGGCTGACCAAACCACCCTTATGAACGAAGCGTAAAATCAATTTTTCATATCGTATGTTTTGTAGTGACATAGTAGGGGAAAACACTATTGTGGTACATTATTTTCTAGTGTTCGTTTTTTCATGAATAGCAATAGGAATATTTGACGTTGGTGTTTTTTACCAATAACGTTAATTTACAGAGGGCTGAAACAATTTGACAAAGTGAATCCAAGTTTGTTGGCGGAACGACTAGGTCAACTTTGCATTAGTCCGGCCAGAACACTAGCAACTAACGGAGAAACGGCGCAGAACACCTCCAAATGTCCTATTGATGAAAACGAAAACACCTCTGGTAAGTGACTGGTTTTCTTTTGCATACTTACACAGTTGAAACAAGTTAAAATCACCAGCATATGTGGGCATACATGGGCAAGTTGGTCCGGAGTGGGGAGGGGGGGGGGTTAAAATCCGAGAAACGCAAAATATACTCCTATCGTTTTTTTTTCTGGAGTGCATTTTACCCATATCGTTTTTCGATTTTAAAGAAAAAATAGGTAAAAAACGCTAATTTTAGGTCGAAAAGCACTTTTTATTGTGTTTTTGAGCTTTTTACTGTTTAAAACATTCATTTTTGCCTCAAAATCTAAGTTTGGTGGCCGTTAGAAGTCATTTTAAAGGTTTTTTTTCTTCATTTTTCCAAAATTGGGGGGTTAACCTTTTTTGGGGGAGAAAAGGTAACCCTCTCCCCAAACCCCCCCCCCACTTCTGAGTGGGGGGGGGGGTTAAACTCTCATCTCAAAATTAAGGAGGGTTAACCCCCCAACCCCCCCCCTCCCCCGTGCCCATGTATGCATGTAGGTGCACTAATTAGTTAGGTAAGAAGTTAACCTCTCCTAATTCTCCTAAGAAGTGACATTTTTATCATCCACTCATGAGTGGAAGAAAAGGGGTCAACCTCGGTAATTTTTTTTAAAAAGAGACAAATTGTCTTAATTTGAAATTTTCATTGCCTCCAATTCAACTTCACCCTCATAGCCGCAGCTTAAAAATGGGGATTAATTACCACTCAATATACTTTTTTTTATTTTAAAATATTTTTGGCGAAAATTCAAAAATCTTAAACAAATGATTGTTTTTTTTTCTTTTTAAACGTTTTTTTTTCAAAGTTTTTTTTAGCCCAGCTGCCTTAGGTATTAGGAAATAGGAAGCAGATAGCAGTAGAAGCGGAGGACAGAGCGGGAACCAACTAATAATTGTCCTTTTGGTCTCCAGGGCCATCATTTTATTGGTATTTTCACCCGATAATTTTTTCGATGTCAAAATCCGCATCCTGTAGATTAATAAAATCTGTAAAAACAAAATGTTTATTATTCATTAATGATAAAGTAGCAATAAAATGTTTATTATTCATTAATGATAAAGTAGCAAACACCAATCAGAGTAACAGGTAATTATACCAGATATTTTGTCGTTACCATGGCAAAATGAGTCACACACTTTTCTCACTTTTTTCTCTTTTAGCTTGTAACTGTGACTTTTTTTCTTTAACACACACTAATAACGTTATGAATCAGACTGATTATGAGTGCTTATGCCAGAGTAACGACGATTTGTTTAGACTAAAGGAGAAGTAGAATAGTACACAACTGAAGGAACTGTTTGTTTAGTTTTAAGACTTATGTTAAAACAATGAAATTAATAAGAAAAGAAGAATTTTAATTACAAAAATATTATCAATATTCTGTTAGCTTAGCTAAAATACTTAACTTCGCGCACCGTGGCGCTAAATTACCCCGTTTCGCTACCTCTTCGTTTCCATAATAAAGTTAGAAAACTTGAAAATGGTTTTTTAGTTTAGTTTCCGTAATAGGTCAAAACATTGTTTTATTATATTCATATTGGTATGGCCAATTCAATAGCTATAAATATTTATAAGGTTTTTTAGCTACAGAAAGATGCACTCAGTTGGAAAGACAAATATCAGAACTTACAAAGCAATTGGTAAGTTTTACTTAGTGTAAAATTGTGTTGTGTTGCGACAATAAATTTTTTTATAGCATTTCGTATAATTGTTTTTAACAAACTTTTGTTAGGTAGATTTAGTTTAAGTACCTAATAAGCCTTTTTTTTAAACTTTGCTATATTAATGATTATTCACTTCGCTCGAACTTTTCCACCACCACGCCGCTTTGAAAACCTATTTTACGGACGTAGTTAAAATTTTGAAAAGGAGTTTACACTCCTTGCACAAGCTTGAAAAAATTGTAAGAGTTCGTACTAAATTTTCCAAAAAAAACCGCCATAAAACTAGGTTAAAAAATATTTTCGAACTTCGCCCAAAAATTGTTTTTATTCTTAGTTTATTTTTATTTAATGGTAAACCCCAAAATTATATCCTAAAAATTTTTTTTGGGATAAAAATACTGCAGCTCTGTGAAAATAATCAAAAAACCTACAGATATTTTATAAAATTATTGCTTAAAAATTATAAAAAAGTGCAATAATCGGAACCTTAAGCAAAGTTAATAAAGTTCCTATTAAGGAACCCTACCCTAGCTTTTTGCCTCTGTAAGCTCTAAAGTCTACTCTACAATTACAAAGTGCACATCAACCCTACCCCCCTTCCATGTTGGTCTTTGTTTTGTTATTAATGCCCCCCCCCCCGGCAAATTGTATCAGAATATTGTTGTGCATCTGTATAAACTAGTTCCAAATAAGCGTCTTTGTACTAGGGTACAAAAAGAAAAAAATAAAATTTGAAAATTCGTAGTTTTTTTAATTTTCTT